>CAIGRR010450205.1:0-10845 GCA_903798365.1 Fraxinus sp. 1973-6204 | reverse complement strand
TATATATAAAGATTAAAATGTGGGTGATCCATATTAAAAAATTGAGGCCCAATGCTTAAAAGTATGAGATGATCTGATTTAATTAATTAATTTGTTAATTTATTTAGAAAAATAAAATAATTTAATTAATTCAATAAATAAAATAAAAAAATTATTTAGTTTCGGTTCTTGGTCTAGACCCGACCCATACCCATCGGTTCTCGCTTCGGGTACCCGTTCGGGTATTTAACTTATGAAGAACCGCTCGATTCGGTTCGGTTCGAGACTTTTGGACACCCTTACTCGGTACCATAGGATGTGTAAGTGAAAACATTTTTCCAAGTATATATATACATAATACTATATTATTATTATTATTATTATTATTATTATTATTATTATTATTATTATTATTTTGAATTGTTTTGGAATTTTGATTAACTTATAATTTTCCCTACAGTCTACAAAAAGAACAATCCGACCTGATGGTCAAAGCTAGAACAGACGCCATCTGAGCTCCAACAAGAAAGCAGAGATCCTGTAACACTGTTATCTCGGACTCTAGCTTGTTTCAACCAGGATTGTTTTAGTGCAACGCTATTTTAGCATCCACTTCAAGTAAGAGGTCATTTATTTTCTAAATGTCTTAGGTAGATCCTTTGGTTATTTTTAGTATTTTGAACATAAGTTTTGTGTTTTTCAGACCAAAACAAAGAAATGACGAGGTATAAAGCCTCCAAGGTTATAGAAGCTTCTGTCGTGAAGAACGTACAAAAAACGAAAGCCCATGTTGAGCAGGGAGGTTAGCCAAAGCTAACTAAGAGAGGCAGAACTAAGGATCGTACAAGGTTGGAGCCGACTCCAAAATCTCCACTGAGGTAGCCTTCTCCATTAAAATCCCCACAGAGACTGTCTCCACTCCCTTTCCTGCTAATACCAGGGTCACTATTTCTAGCACCAATAGGTGCGAGCATAGGACGGCCTAGATGCATATGGGCGAACCGATCCAGGTGCGAGCAACCCAACTCTCCTATATAAAATACTTGGACAGACCCTTTTACAGGTAGACCCCATTGATAGAGCCGGCTAGGATAAGGCAGTGGCAAGATCTCGAATGGATCCTACACGACATGAGTTGACAAGACAATTCACTACCACTACCGCTGCCACCATCCTGCTTGATCAAGTCTAAAAATACAGGCTAGGCTTTATAGATACAAAAAGGGTGATAGCATTTAAGGCAATGATTGATTGATTGATGTATTTGACAAGAAATGGAAGTCGTTCGGATAAGGCCATGTGTGCTATCATCCAGTGGACTCCATTCATTCATCCAAGAATAGAAGCTCACATTTCGAAGGTAATGCAAGTTTAGTCTTTCAAAGTTACATCCTTGCTACACACATTTTAGAATATTGACTCCCAAGTCAGCGCCCTTTTATTTATTAGAGGCTCACGTTCAAAGCTCTCCCACGCTCTAAACTATTTCTCCAATTGACTTGATCGTCGAAGTGCGCGCAACTAACTTCATCCCCTTTGGAGAAGGCCACGTGTGACTAATAGTTTGTCCAAGTGTGCAAGAATTCGACTTGCATGGACATGAGAGGCCTTGAGATATGTTGAACACATCATTTTTTGTTGACCTTTTTGGGGTCAATAGATTGATGCCGTCTGTAAGAAATTCGACACTATAACCATGAACATCCTTGTGTTAAAAGTAACGAAGCCTTGAAGAAAGGCTTGGTTATTGAAGAAAGAACCACCGCAAAGAAGGAACATCTTAAACGAGTACTTTTGGCTCAAAGTAAAATAATCGCTATGAGTTCTAGTCACTACAAATCGCATAATAGAAATGAGCAACAGGAGGCTTCTGAAGAAGAGGTCCTCCGCACAAATGTGAACATGCATCGTCCCCATCACCAACACAGGCGATACGGTACCACAACATGCTTCGCCTGGGAAGTAGGAGAATTGGCCACGAGTATGAGAAACATGGCCCAGCAGAACGTCGCCATGCAGTAGTTACTCATGCAAATGCACCAACAAGCAGGATATCAGGCGCCTCAGCATGGAATGTTTTGCTAAGAAGGTAAGGAGAATGATACGGTAGCATACCATCAAATGCATGGTAGGGATATCAACCCAGTGGAGAGAGAGAGAGAGAGGTAGAAGTAGACACCTCCACTAATTACATTACAAGCTGACCCGACGATAACATATCGCAGGAGGAAAACTTTTCACCAGAAGACACTTAAGAGCATGAACCTCAAAGGCCGAACAGCATTTTTGATCGAATCAGACCCTTAAGGCCTAGAAATAGGTTCCATCAACCACTCCATGTTCAAAGGGAGAAAGAAAAATACCATGAATATGAACTTTAGGGGATTTCACCTCCGCCTAGAAATAGGCGAGAAAGAAGAGACGAAGCAAACTTGGGAAATCAAGCAGAAATATCGCAACCCCCTCGTTATCAGCCGGAAGATGGTCTATGTAAATCATTTGAATTGGATGATGATGAAAAAACTTGCCCTTCTCTCAAAAGTTGAGAAGCACCCCAGTTCCAAATCACTTTGTGCTCCCAAAGATACCCAAATATGAAGGAAAATGTGATATGAAAAAGCACCTTAACAACTACAAAGACCCATATGTCCCTACGAGGAGCCTCGTCGGCACTCAAATGTAGAGCTTTTCATCTCACACTAATTGGGGCTACAGAAATTTGGTACAACCATATCCCAGCTGGCAGTATCAGAAGTTGGCCTGACCTTAAAAAGAACTTTTTAAACCAGTAGCTGTCTAGTAAAGAAGGAGAACCCCATCCAAAGGCTGCAAGACATGAGGCAGCAGGCAAGTAAAACATTGAAAAGTTACTTAGCTTACTTCACGGATAGATATGCCATTTCTGCTTTAAGAAAAGGCCTCAACATGAACACTTTATTTTGGATGGAAGTGCGAAACATAAATCTCACTTCTTATGATGCCTTGGTGGAAATGATGAGAAGCAAAATTGTTAATGAGGAACTGATTGATCACCTTAATAGAACCTCACTGGGACTCCCACAACCTCAAAGATGGTGAAGAGGCTTTGTATCCCACTTGGTAGACAGTAGTGGACCCAAGCGGGACACACGATAGCCCCCACCTCAGGCCAAGAGTTGGCCACAGCCACACTAAATGCAGTACCCCTCTTTGACTACCCAGGCTCAAAGAGAGCTAAATCCGTCCAGGGAAAGAGGCAGAGGGAGAAGTAGAGAGCCTCTGGATAGGTAATATTGTAACTACCATCGAACCAATAGACACAGCACTAAGAATTGCATGTCAAAATCGTATCATGAAGAACCAACAGGCCCTCGCATTAAGGAAAGAAACGCCCATCAGACTCAAAGAAATATACCTCAACCTAGGTAAGAGGGAGAACCTAGGCATAACGAGGCAAGGCAACACTACAAGAAAGAATTGCCTCAGCGGGAGCACGGAAACAAGATAAAAGGGTAAAAGCCCTTAAGGGAGCTTCCAGCAATGCTGATAATGTCCCCATTAGAGAGATTGACACCATCATATGTGGTCCACACATAAGGAGAGAGTCTAAGAACGCCCAGATGAATTTTACGATAGAAGCAAAGAGCTCTCCTATGACGACGTACTTGATCAATAGCACTGTCGCGGATCCGAGAACACCCCACCAATAACTTTTTCTCCAGCAAACACTGTGAGGGTTCATTACTCCCACTGTGACACATTGGTGGTACAAGCTGTTGTAGCCATGAATAGACTAAGGCGTATGTTGGTAGATAATGGGAGTTTTGTTGATATTCTGTTCGGAACTACCTTTGACAAAATGATGGTGGACCATGAACTCGTCTCCATGACCATTCCCTATGGTTTTATTGGTGACAACATTGTCCCTAAGGGGACGATCAATTGGTAGTGGAAATGGGAGAGCCCCCATTTAAGGTTCATCACTTCATGGAGTTCTTTATTATAGACCACCAAGGCCGTAACATACATATATCATCTATGCATGAAATTTCCCACCAAGAAAGGAATTGCCACGGTACGAGGGAGATGGGCTCGAGAGAATGCTACCTTAGCTCCTTGAGAAAATTCAAGCCTTGCAGCATAAATAGTCCTGATGGATGCTGAAATGGTTGACGTACCTGAAGAAGGTCATCTTCCCTTGAACAAGGGAAAGACGTCAATATGATAGACGTTCCTGAAGAAGGGATCGTGGATGTAGATTTAGACCCTAGGATCATATAATCAAACTCGTAGGCGACCTCGGTAGAGGAGCTTGAATCTTTCCCTATGAACTTACATGACTCCACAAGAGTGTTACAAATAGGGTAGGAGATCGAGTCATAAGAAAAGACCAGGATTAAGGAATTCCTACTCAACAACTGGATAAATTTGCGTGGAGACACAAAGACATGGTGGGCATTGATCCCAAAGTTAGTTGCCACCGACTTAATGAGGACCCAAAGTTCACCCCTCACAGGTAAAAAAATGAGAACCTTGAACTCGAAGAGATACGTAGCCCTGAAAGAGGAGGTGCAAAGGCTCATATCTAATGGGTTCAACAGAAAGATAGTATACCCAAATTAGATATCCAATCCCGTCTTAGTAAAGAAATCCAATGACAAATGGAGAGTTTGTATAGATTTCTCCAATCTTAACCAAGCATGTCCAAAGGACAGCTTTCCACTTCCAAGTATCGACCAACTATTCACTACAGGTCACGAACTTTTGAGTTTCATGGATGCGTACTCAAGGTACAACCAAATCCTTATGTACCCAACAGATAAGGAAACCACCTCGTTCATCTCTGACATGGGTCTCTACTACTACAAATTCATGTCGTTTGGCTTGAAAAATGCTGGTGTAACCTATCAACGGCTGGTCAATCGGATGTTCGCCGACCTTATAGACAATACAATGGAGGTATATGTCGACGACATACTTGTCCCTTATGATCGCTTTTAGGAAGCTGAGGTCCTACTTTCAAGCCCATAGCATAAGCATATTAACAAGCCTTCCTTAACAGAGAATGCCTCAGCCTTGGCTTTGGTCAGGGCAGCTTCAGTATCTTGGACCTTTTAGAGATACTCTTTGTTGAGGCCCTGCAGTTGCCTTACCTCCATTTGGGTGTTTAAAAAAAAGCCCTGAGAATGAGCTCCACCCCCAGCATCTCAATAGAGTCATACGTCTCAGCATACGAGTATTACTTATCAGTCCAATACTTATGTAGAATCATCCCTGCCCTTGGACCTCAGCAGACAACATCTCCATGATTGTGGGGACAATTTCATTCGACCTCTCACCCAAGAAGTTTTGGGCCTTTCCTTCAGAGGGGAATTCCTTGCCTCTTTTTGCCTCATCTTTCTCACCAAACTGGCGCCCTTCATCAACTGCCTCATTTGCCTCCACAGCCTTTACAGAGGAAATTGGTTCAACAATAATGGGTCATCGAAGTGATTCTTCGATGATAGTCTGGCATTTTAGAGGAGGGTCAGGCCCAGTATTATTTGACAATACCAACTTCCTCTTGGGAAGCCTCTCCAAGGGAGCCTCAACCTCTTTTTTCTTTTTCTTTTTCTTTTCACCTTTCTTATATGGAGGGGGCGGTAGGTTCATTTTTTAGAGACGGGGTTAGCTCTTTACGTTGATTTTTATAGGAAGAAAAGCCGGCACTCAGGGGTTTCTTTTTCTCTACCTCCCCCAGACTCCTCAACTGGAGCAGGTTGAGCTTCACGTACTCCGTATTGTTGTGTTTCCCTACAAACAAAATGAACATTTAAGAAAATTGCATAAGTAAGTAGTTGCCTTGTTTTACCTTTAGTAGCCATTAATTGGTATGTAATAAAGAGGTTCCGCTTGTCAATAACGTTCTTACAGTACCTCTTCTCCGAATGCAGCTCGTATATTACCTTGATGATGACCTACTCTGATGGTTAACTGGTTAACTATAGTCGAACCTGTTAACTATAGCTGATGGCCTACTCGTATGGCCTGCGCAGTCGAACCGATTAACTGCAACTGCACAAAGCTTGCATTAGATAAGAAACAAAGGGAAGCAAACAAAACAAAGAAACATTACATTAAATGTAGACTCGACTCACTATACTCGTAGTATTGGGTCAGCACGATGATATCTGGGACCATATCTCCTTCTATTGTCTGTCAGCGATCCTTGACCCAAAATTAGGACGACTTTTGATTTTTTATGGAGGTTGGGGTCCCCCAGATGAAAGGAGAGTACGGACCCCAGGGGTTCATACAATACCATCCCTTACAATCACTCACCCCACTAGAGGCGCGAGATTGAAAGAGGGTCTGGAAAACACGTGGGGGCATATCTTCATCAAGAATGACCTCCCTCCAAAGAAGAAAGACCCTTGCTCACTGGCTCCATGCATTTGGCACTGACTAGGTGGGGGCTAGGTTATATTGCCTAAGGATATACCTGAAAAAGGGGCGTAAAGGCAGTTTCATCCCCTCGACCTAAAATCATCTCGTTCACCAACACACACCCTTCCCTAGAAAAATAGGCTCTCTCCTCAGGGGTCGGCACCAACATCTCAATATTATCTGGGATCCTAAGCCTCTCCTTAAAACCCTCGAGCTCCCTCTCTTTTATGTCGTTGGCCACAAGGAGGCCCCACATCTAATGTTATAATCTATAGGGTCCTCTGACATCATCTATGCACTATGAGGGCTCCTAATTGCCTCTATGATCTATTCAGTAGGAATCACTGGAGGAATACCCACCTTGGCATAGATTAATGCCATGTTTACCTGAAAAGACCCCTCAGGCACGTTCTTTTTTAAAGATGAAGCCATCTAAGTCAACAGATGAGAGAAATACTTCAACATATTTTGATATTTACACGAACTCTAGAAACAAGACATGGAATGCTTTGAAATGAGAAATAAAAGAGTTGAGACAGCAGGAAAACACTAAGATAAGTGGGAGTATTTTCAGCACTCAATGTTTGTAATTTTTGCAAATTGAAGAAAAGGAGAAAATCAGGTTTTCAGCATTTTATATATTCATAATGAATGAACCCTCGTCGTTGGATCTTCATCCTCTTTAATGTAGGCTATCCACCTGTAACCTCATCTATCACGTTAAAACCAAAGGGCCCTTACTAAAAATTCAAACCAAGGGCCCACATGAAATTGTGCTGAATAGGTACCATAAATTTGCGTAAGCCCCGCCAGATTTGAAATACCATCATTATTGCTCATTAAATGCGCACGTAGCTCAAGCATTGGAAATTGCCACACTGTCCATTTTTTTTATTGGGAACTAATGTTCCCTTCAAATCATTAGAGCACGCCACCGACATGTTTCAGCTATTAAAGAGGCTCGACATATGCTCTAGAGGCCTCGCCTCGCATCTTCTAGCCTTATCACATGCTTCAGCTACTAAAGAGGCTCGACATATGCTCCAAGGGCATCGCCTCGTAACTTCCAACCTTATTACAGGTTTCAGCTACTAAGGAGGCTCGACATGTGCTCCAAGGGCCTCACATCACATCTTTCAACCTTATCACTAGCTTCAGTTATTAAAGAGGCTCGACATATACTCCAAAAGCCTTGCCTCTTATCTTCCAGCTACTAAATATGCTCGACATATGCTCCAAAGGCATCGCCTCACAACTTTCAATCTTATCATTGGCTTCAGTTACTAAAGAAGCTCGACATATGCTCCAAGGGCCTAGCCTCGCATCTTCTAATCTTCACACGGGCCTTGACTATCAAAAAGGCTCAACATTCGATCTAAGTTTTTCTACCAACTCGAAAGTCCACGCATTATATGAATAATCATACTTGGACTTTGGGAGTGTTGTTACGCCATGAAAAGCTAGGACCCATAAAGGGGCCCAATTAGCCCATGTGGCAAATAGTTCAAGGCCTATGTTTCATATGTTGGTATAAGGCGGCCAAGATGTGTATGTGTGAATGGAACCAAGTGCTAGCGACCCGACTCTCCCACATAAAATGCCTGGACATACCCCTTTAAAAGCAGACCCCAGCCGACCAGGATGAGGAAGTGTTAAGATCTTGAATGGATCCCACATGACATGAGTTGCAAGATAACTCACTGCCACTACTGCCGCCACCATCCTGCTTGATCAAGTCTAAAAGTACAAGCTAGACTTTATGGACATAAAAAGAGTATACCATTTAAGGCAATGATTGTTTGATCTATTTGACAAGAAAAAGAAGTCGTTTGGATGAGGCCACGTGTGCTACCATCCAGTTGACTCCATTCATTTCTTCCAAGTATAAAAACTCACACTTAGTGCCATTCGAAGGTAATGCATGATTAGACTCTCAAAGTTATATCCTTGCTACACACATTTTAGAATATTGACTCCCAAGTCGATCCCCTTTTTATTTATTAAAGGCTAACGTTCAAAGCTCTCCCACGCTCTAAACTATTTCTCCGACTGACTTGATCGTCGGAGTGCACGTAGCTAACTCCATCCCCTTTGGAGTAGGCCACGTGTGACTAACGGTTCGAAAATTCACCTAAAAGTGGGATTTTTAAAATTTATAACCCCATAACAGTTGCTTTACTTGGAGTTTTATTGGGAATTTAAGCTGCAGTCTTTAGTATTTCTTCCTAAAAAGATTTTAGTAAGGTGAAATGACTAATCATGCTCATTAAAATGCCCTTAATTGTTCTATTTCGTATCTCATTAATATCATTCATGCCAGAGGACCATGGCATTGTGTGGGACGATTCCACATTACTCTAGGAATTTTAGCAAAAGGCACTGGACATTGTTCTCCTGATCCATCACATCTACCATAATATTCACTACCGCGGTCATACTTGACGTTTTTTATTCTTTTGTTGAGTTGATTTTTCAACCCCAACCTTGTAAGCCTTGGGCATATCTAGTGATTGGAATTTCTCATGAATGAGATGCAAGAATCCATAATTAGATAAATTCGTCTATGAACATAATAAATTATTTTTGACCATTCCAAGAAGACAAAAGAAATGGCCTACAAATAGCTATATAAATTAGTTCTAAGACGTCCTAAAGTGTATTAGCATATAATCCCATTATGTTTGTTTGTTTGTTTTCCCTTAATGTAATTAATATAAACACTTCAGTCTGAAAAATTAAAGGGATTAAGAATTCCTTCTGACACAAGTTTTTCCATTCTCTTTTGAGAGATGTATCCTAAACGCTTGTGTCAAAACGAAGCAAGATTTTCAGTGATTAATATACGTTTAATATCACGTTAACTTACATGCAAGGTTTCTCTATAAGAGGCAACTGTTTTAAGGAAATATAAATTATCATAACTAAATAAAGAATCGGTACCCACAATATTTGAATTAATAAATAGTCTAAACTAACTATTTTCACATGAACAAGAGTAACCTAAACTGTCCAATGTAGAAATAGAAACCAAATTTTGTCCAAAGGATGGTACCAAAAATGTTTCTTTCAAATCAAATAATAACTAGTCTTTAATGCTAAGCTAAAAAATCCCTATAGCCTCAATTTTAACTGACTCGTTATTGCCCTATATAGATGAATATTTTAGCATCAATTGGCTTTTGACTATTCAGCAACCCCGCATAGACGTATTTATGTGAGTAGTGTTACCAAACTTTATCCACCAAATGTGTCTTGGTATTGAAACTAAATTAACCTCAGGACAAACTTAAGTGAGAAATTTATTTTTCTTTACATGTCAAGCGTGGTGTTTAGTACAATATTTCTTTATGTGTTCCAGATTTTCACAAAAGTAATAGCCAAATGATTTATCTTTTCAGGCTTTTGCTGTTTCTTTTGAGCTAGATCGAATGCAACTTTCTTATTCTTTAATTTGTCCTCATATGTACTTGCTAAGTGAGCACTTTAGTAAAACCAAGTTTGCCGAAGCTTACTAGTCTCGGCCTTATCGCCTTTTGCAAAAGTTTCTTAGGCCATAATAGTATGCCCTTTTTTATTAAATGGATACCTTTTTAAAAATAGAATACAGATTTTAGAAAAAATTAACATTTGTATATTAATAAAATAGTCAGATAGGCCATCTTTCCAGTAAGCGGAGTGCACAGCTGATAAACCATTCCTCCCCATAGAGGTATGTTATGAACCATTAATCCTAACGCTTGTGAAAATGTCACTAAAAATTTAAACTTAACAAAGCTTCAACTCCCTTTCTATTAGTCTCTTTTGCAAAGAGATTAAAGAACTTTGTTTTCCTGAGAGTCCTTCAATAAACCATGTTGCTAGAATTTTGAATTGCTTCTATGTATCTGTAATACCCTGAACTTCACATCACATTTGGCAAATATGATTAATGTATTTCATGTTATTTATAATGTCATTTGCATCAATTTTCTTAATTTCTCTCTCTTAAAATGATGCATTTGATTATTGAGGTTTTAAGACCTTGGTATGGTGTTAGCCCTTTACTCCTGGACCTAGGTGGTAAATTTTAGGTTGAGCTATGGTAGAGAAGGAAAAAAGATTAATTTGGATGTTGGAGATTGACTTGTTAAGCAATGAGAATATTGAAAAGGCCAAAATTAACATCAACAAATTTGCAAGTTCTCCATTCGATTGATCAAGGTAGCCTTAAACCCTAGATAGGTGATTGATATATTTGGGACATGAGGCATGAAGTAACATGGTTACAATGCAACAAGATAAGGTTTATATGACATTATAGACATTGAGGTGCAAATCGTGAAAATCGATCGAGAATTGGGTGTAAATCGGGTAGATAATGAATGAACGGTTAAGGAATTAGATCTATAAAATATTTTGGGATCTTTGGGCAAGTAAAGTGGATTGTAAAAACATTTAAATAAGCCAATGATACTTGATTTG
>CAIGRR010450197.1:0-12670 GCA_903798365.1 Fraxinus sp. 1973-6204 | reverse complement strand
TCCTTGAACTTTCATAACCTATCAATTTAAGTCTTTTTGCCTACAGAATAAGCCGATTACAAAATCAACTAAAATCTAACAGTTTTTCCTTTATAAAGTTAACACACATGCCATAATCTGTAAACTCAAAGGGATCGAGAATTTTGTTAGACAAAAGTCTCTCAATTCTCCTATTGGAGATGTGACCTAATCTCTTATGCCACAACGAGGTAGAATTCTCGTCGATTAGTTTCTCTTTACATTTTGACTACTTACATGCAAGGATTCATTAAAAGAAACAAGTGTATCAATTAAATATAGATCATCATAGACTAATAAAGAACCGGAAACAACCAATTTTGAATCATGAAACAGACTTTAAAAGAAACAATCGTATCAATTAATTAAAGATTATCGTGACCCGATAAAAAATCGGAACCAACCAATTTTGAATCATGAAACAAACTAAACTTTTCATTCCCAAAGGAACAAAAAAACCAGATTTATCCAAAGTAGAAATGGAAATCAAATTCTGCTTGAAAGACGGTACAATAAATGTTTCATTAAAATCCAAATAAAATTCAGTCTTTAACAAATCTAAAATTTCCTATTGTCTCTACTTCCACCGTCTTGATGTCGCCAACATAGATGTATCTTTCACCATCATTTGATTTGTGGCAACTCAGGCAACCCTGTAAAGACATTGATGTGAGTTGTTGCACCATAATCTATCCACCATGAGTGTCTAGGCACCAAAGACATTTATGTGAGTTGTTGCACCATAATCTATCCACCATGAGTGTCTAGGCACCGAAGTTAAATTAACCTCAGAACAAACCAAATGAAGAAGAATACATTTCTTGGCATGCTATGCGTGATAGTTGGTACAGTTCTTCTTATGACTTGCAGCTCCATGGAAGAAACAACCACCCTCAGTTTGTTCATTATGTTGTTTCTTTTGTAAAGTTGTACCCGCAGCTTCCTTATCATTTTTTTCATTTTCTTGTTCCTTTTGTCCTTGGATGTGGCGGCCAAATGAGCATTTTCTATTTTGTCATGCTTCAATCTTTCATCTTCTTGGACATACTGTGATATGAGCTCTTTAAAGGACCACGAGTCATTTTGACAATTGTAGCTCACCTTGAATTGATTGAAGTGTACCGAAAGGAATATCAGAACCAAGTGCACCAACAAGTCTTTAGATAAATCCAACTTGAGTGCATTTAGTTTTGAAGCAATATGAGACATTTCCATAATATACTCCCGTATGTTTCCTTTCCTTTTGTATCTCATTGAGATAAGGTTTGCCAAAAATGTACGGGTTTTATCCTTTTCATTCATGGCAAACCTCTTCTCAAGGTTCTTAAGAAAACTCTTAGCTGTAATCATCTTATCAGACATAGTGCCCTAAAACGCTTCTGTAATAACACAATTTATGACCATCAAACTTATGCGGTTCGATAGTTCCCACTTTCCATCTCCCTCTTGTCCTCAGAGGTATTCTTATTAGTAAGTGCATCATGTTGATCGACCCGTAAAGCAATGTCCAAATCCATGACTCTGAAAACAATCATTACGTTCTCTTGCCATGCCTTGAAGTTTGTACCATTAAGCATTGTAATTGAGTTGATGCTAGCAGGGATATTAGTAGTAGAACCTGAAACTGAATTAAAGAACAATTAATTCGGAATAGCTCACATAAATATCCATAATATGCAAATAATAATTTCAAATAATGACAAGGCACATTACAAATACCTAGCACAGCATCAATATTTAGTCTTTAGACATAAATATTGACTTGTAAGTGGTACTCTTTGCGCAGTGATCAAACCCTGACAATAAAGAAACAGTCAATCAATAAACATTTTTTTGGACCTATTTATTGATCACATGTTAAACTAAATAATCGCCACGTGTTTATCACCCTAGGTGCATGTATAATTCGGTCAAATATTGACGTTCCTTTGGTCCGATCAAATATTCGCATGAATAACACACACAAACACATTTTAATATTTTAAGTTAATTAATTTCCATAAGAGAGGTTGGTTTGACAACATGTTGCTTCAATTAACTCACTTTCGAATATTATACCTCTCAAAATAGTCATTTGTACCAAAAACTGAAAAAGAAATTCATTGAATTTGCAAATTTAATTTATTTTGAAACTTTAGGTGCTATGGTTAATAATCTATAACTTTAAGGATCAAAAATTAATTATCCAAAACTCTAGGGGCAAATTAGAACAAATTATAAACTTTGAGGATTTTAATTGCAAAATTAATTAATTTTCAAACTTCAATGACTGAATTATTAAGCCAGAACTTTAAAGGTCCAATTTAGATAATTTTAACTTTAAGGGACTGAATTATTAAAGTTTTAAACTTAAGGGGCTGAATTATTAAAAATATATTTTAAAAATTGCAACTCTAACCCTAATCTGAAATTACAAGCTAGGACCATAAATTATCTAATTTCCATCACATCCCCGCCTCCAGAAATTCACCAAAATTGAAAACCCTAAAAAAATGGAGGGAGAATCCCAGGGATGGCTAAGACGAAAGACTGAAACAACTCTTGGTGCTGCCAGCGAGCGCTTCAAGCTTTGCAGCGACGTTTGTCGTCGCTGCACAGTGTGTAGGCAGCTCTCGCGGTAGTGCGCGAGCATTGCCAAATGATGTAGGCAGGTTGCTTCGGTGCAGTGCCGTCGTCTACCGAATCTTTTTTATAATAAAACTGAAATCGTGGGAAACTGACTGAAAAATTTTCTAATTTAACAAAACTAAATCCAAAATTGCTAAATTTGAAAACAATGAAATTATACAAGAACCAAATTAAAATTTTGATTCTCAATGATTCAACATGAATGGCTCTGATATCACTTCTTGGGAAAACTGTTACTGTCACAATGATCTTTCATGTTGAATCACCAAGAATTCATGAACCAAAATGAAAGCGTACCTGAATCAGACATGGTTAATACAATGAATGAATCCTGCGATTTTTAGTCTTCCAGATCAATACGTTGTTCCTTTATTTATCTCTGATGATGGTTGTCAGAGTAGAATGAATAATTATTCATGTGTGATATAGAGACCAAAACCGTATATGTAGACTAACGACTTGTTAACCTAATTCGACCCATCATGAAATTAGGAACGAGCCTAGTCTCTACACATAAAGGCCCACACTTTAATTAGATGTTTCAAAACTAAAAATATCGAAAGCTTATTAGATCACTTTAAACTGGTTGAACCAAAATTGATAATCTTTAATTTAATACACAATAATTCACATATAAGTCCACATGATCGATTAAAAAATTCTTAGATTAAGTCCATGTTTTGTGGGAATTAAAATCAGATTTTTAGTAGATTTAATAAAAGTTGATAAAATGTAATTGAAATTAGTTGTTGACTTTGATTTAAATTAAAACCTGAATTTTAATTTTTACCAAACAGTTAGATTAAGTCCATGTTTTGTGGGAATTAAAATCAGATTTTTAGTAGATTTAATAAAAGTTGATAAAATGTGTGATTGAAATTAGTTGTTGACTTTGATTTAAATTAAAATCTGAATTTTAATTTTTACCAAACAGGGTATAAATCTTATGCGTCCGATTTCAATCCAGTTACTCATGTTTTACTGTTGTTGAGTCATTGTTGCCTAATTCTTGATCAATGCTTATTTGCAAGATCGGGATTGAGGCCCCATGTACCCACCCTAAGTCACAGCATCGATTCTTGCCATGCTTGACCGAAGTCAAGGCTCATCGTGATTGATCAGAGTTGACCCTCGTAGTTTTGTCTTTGACTATTCGATCAATTCCATTTCCACCATCTTCTTGGTTTATCAGCCAAGGTATTGCCTTTGCCTCTAGATAGGGGTTGAGTTTTACGCCTTTACACAGTGCATCAATCAAGATGTTATCGAGTGGAGCTACTCGACTGGGGTCGAGATCTTGGCCTTTTACTGGATGTATTAACCAAGATTTTTATAATGTAGGCCACTCAACCGAGTCGAGGTCTTGGCCTTTTACTTGGGGTATCAGTCAAGGTTTTTGTATTGGGGACTACATGATCGTGTCAAGATCTCTATCCTTTGTGAAATTTGTACGAATAATTATTTGAAAGAGCTTTGAGATCTTAGAAGGGCTTTTACAGAGGAAACTGATCAAGGGTGAGTTACTGCAGAAGCTCTTTTATAAGAAACATAAATCGTGTCAAACAAGCCATCAATCTGTCTACGCATGATTGCCAAGGACTTTTACTTATAGCTAATACTTTCTTATAAAACTCAGGTTCAGGAATTGTTCTACGCAGCGAGAGCCTCGGCCAGGCAGGGATGAGAACGTGTCAATTATACAAATGCTCTTGCTACATCTTCTCGACACCATCAAATGACTAGAAAGAGTACGAAGCTTTTATTCACTGCTTTGTACAACATACCGAGGCGACTATCTAAAGGCTTAATTCGATTCAAATGTAGCCTTGTCATTTCTAGAGCAAATCGTGATAGTTTCAGCTGCGAATGAACTCAACAATATCTATGATTGGTCACCTACTCGGGGCTGCTGGTGCTGTGGAAGCTGTAGCAACTGTTACAGTAATTTACCATCGAAGAAATTTCCTTACTCTCCAACTTGTGGAAAATGTTCCTAGCAAAACCACCAACAGTATAGGGAGCTTTTGATAAGTTAGACTAGACAACACCAGACATTAGTGAAAAAAAAAAACTGATATCCTAAATCTTACTTGTTTCGTTTCTGGTACCATCCAGATACTATATACCAAACATGCCCATAATGCACAAGCATCACTTGAAATCGTTTATGGTGAAGCACAGGATGACCCTCAATAGCCAGGCGCTCAAGGCTCATTCATTGCTTCCTTTAATGGGATTTATAAATGTTAATTGTAAAGATTGTCCTTGTAAACTTTCAATTGAGAATTTCAAAAAAATAAAATAAAAAGTTAAATCTCACACAAATTTGGGCCTAACTGTATTAAATATTCTTATCATACACCCTTATTTGATATTCAAAATGGGTTCTAACTAGGTCCATATAAACTCCAACTTGATCAAAATCAACCTCCATTATTGTATAGTCAAAACAGACTTGATTTAGCTTACGTCTTCTACACAGTAGGGATGGTCTAGATCAGAGTGGGGAGGTGGTGCACAATGTAACAGGGGACTGGGGAGATACTATGCAACACAAGATCTAAAATAAAGCAAATCAAGGAAATAGATTAATCTAAAATTGTGCTACCTCAAAATCTCAACATTAATATCTTGGCATACAAGATGACTAGCTTATGAAAACACAAATGTCCAAACGAGGTGCACATCCTTTCCATTGAAAGATTTGTGAGCTGATTTCTAAAATCATTCACCTTGTCCCATCTTAGCGCAGTCTAAAACACAATATCAGAAAATAAGGATTCAGAATAATAACAAATGTATGTATTACTGAAATCCGTTTCGGCCCACAACAGGTGTTCTATCAGTTTATCTCTAAAAAATATATATTTCTTTTCTCGTCATGATTCGATTTCTCCCAGCCTTAGGAAGGTAGTTTTGTAACAAAAAATTGCTACACACCTCAAAAGATGAAATGCATATTTAAGTTACTGAAACAGTGACTATCAACTGCAGATCAATGGCAGTATTACCAGAACTTCTTTCTGACCCAGAAGAGGAGGAAAACAACTCCTAGAACAACAGCAACAGGGGCCCATTTCTTAATCAGAGCCTGCAAATAATGATTAAAGAATGAATAGTAAAGTAGGGTACATGCAGTGACTAGGTAACTAGTGATATTTTCAAAAGGTGGTAACAAAATGAAACAAAGAAAAATGTAAAAGATCACAAACAAAAATTCAACAACTTAATGTTTAATGTTTATTTTCAGCTGATAAAATCTAGCTCAAGTAGCAAGACCGAAGACTAAAGGTCTTGAATTCAATTCCCACAAAAATGTAATAGTTGCTTATCATATGCTTTACCTTGAGAGAGAGAAAAAAAAATGTTAGGTTTCCCAAACAATGCTTATGGATGCAGACAATTGTAATCATGGAACTCAGAATTTGCTGTTTATATAAAAGCAACAGAACTAAGTGCCAAAAAACTGATTTTAAGCCTTAAACTGAATAGCCCTGTCCGTAGTTATGAGAAAACTCAAGCATTGAAATAGGTTCGTAAAGGAACATAACAAACATGTCCTGAATAAAATTTAATAAAGCTAACCTGGCGGTTCAAATCTTTTGCCTTTTCAGCATATATGCGGGATTCAGATGTCAAGCGACTTGACATCTGACTGACCTCTGCAGAAGTTCACAATTAAAGAATATAAATATCAAACATGCAGGAAAATAAGGGAATAACATAAACAAGATTCACAAAAAGTTCATTCCCCAAAGCAAACAAGCAAGAAAATGAAATTTTATAAAGTTGAGGCAAGATAAAGAAGCAATAAGCAATTGAAAACAGGAGAATAGAAAACCCTCAAGAACATGCACGCCTATCATATCCCATGATGTTAAGCTTCAAATGTAAAAAGTTGCAAAATTACTTTATGCCATTAAATAACAAAAGAAATATGTATCATAGATTTTGAGAATCATAAAACATTAAAGATGGAATCTCTTACGGTCCAACTTTTCACCAACACCAAGAACTTCCTGCACATTGCGAGTCATTATCTGATGGACTTCATAAAGTTCATCGTTCAACTTTGCAATATTCCGCTGGGTTCTTGTATCCTGGTACAATTTCTTTGTTTTCTGTATGAATGTATCTACCAAAATCAAGTGAAAAGAGGAACAATATATCAAAAAGTACCTATGTTGACAAATAACTGAAAGCAAAGATAGAAAATACTTCTCAAGGCTGATAACAGAAAGTGAAGATATATCTTACCAAATTTAATAAAAGCATAAGGTCTTGCAGCAGTTTCAATCTGATTTCCATAGACACGCTCAAATTCATTCTTAAGGTCTTCCAGATATTGAAAGGCAAGTTTCTTGGGATAAGCACGATCACACATTGTCAAATAACAAACACGCCCTTCAATAATATGACTAGGCATCCAAGTTGAGGAAATGAAAACTTCAATAAATGGAAAATAGAAAACAAAATTAGCAGTAACTATTCCAAGTATAAACAACTAAACAATTTCTCCAAAAATTAATTAAAAATCGTCCCAAGGTTCTCAAAGGGCATGTTATCAATCTAAAACAAAATCGTATTTCATACTAGGAAAAAGAACATTAATGACAAGTCAAAAATTAGCTTTTACTCGCAAGGGTTTAACATATACGGTAAAGTTAGTAATGTAAAATCACCAAAAGGCACACCTCTCTTTAATATTTTATTATCAGACGATGCCCAATTGATGTGCAGAATACAGCAATGATGGATGTGCAGTAATGTACAGAATCACAGAGCACATTCAAGGCTCAACATAGACAAATAAAAAAGCAAACTAGAAATGACCACTGAGCAAATAAAGATTTTAAAATAAATGTTATAATAAAAACAGATATATAGATTCATTTCAGCTGCCAAATTTTCTGAAGTCATTATATTGAAGCTGTCTAGTTTGTCAACTCCATACACGTAAACAAGAGGAAGTAAATATAAATCTTTACTAAAAATGAAAGACAGGATACTGGAAGATATATGGGCCTGTTTCAATCGACATTCTTGAAGGCTCATTCTGACCCCTTGAGAGGTTTTTGAACAAAGCCTTGACTTGCTGCTTGTAGAAGTCAGCATCTGGCACATCACGACTATCGTCCAGTCCCTCTGCCACTGGAAGCCCATCAGTGACACGAGCAATCATAGTCAGTTTCACCATCTTTACTTCACGAGCTCACAGCTGAAAAAAATATATTCATATACATTAGCCAGATATAGGAAAGATTAAACTGTGCAAGCAAGCACGCGCAGGAGCACAGTCTAGAGAGAGAGAACGAGTCAATAAGAACAAAATTCAGCCTTATTCGCAATAATTTTGAAACGGCTACATAAATACGTTTTTCCTGCTCCGTTCAATCAATCGTTACAGCAACAAAATCCTTCAAAACCATGATACTCTATGTATAGATTAAAATCTTTCTACATATATCGAGAAAGAGATCATCAAGACGACACACAGATACTTTAAGACTTCAGAATTTTCCACAAGGAAAATCAGATGAACCCGATCCAGTCATTGCAGAAACAGAAGCGTCGGAATGTCTAAGACCCATCAATTGGTGGTGAATGAATCGATAGACAGATTGCAAAACAACAAAATCGAAAACCCTAATTGCGTATATAGATGACAGAATTCCAGAAATAAACGTGAAATAGCAAACCTGATCAATTGAATCAAATCAAGAAATCTGAAATTTATCTCTTTCGTAGATCAAAATAATATTCAAAACTCCAATTTCTCTTCCTAGGAGAAGAGAATTTTGTGGGTAAATAATGCTGAATGTACCGAGTTTAGGACATTATTTTTACGTGAGCCGGTTTCAGGAAGTTACTAATTTGCCCATGAAAATTGATTAGGGTATTTCTCAATAGCCTCTAGTGTTTGTGCCCATTTGGCTAAAATTTAAGGGACAATTTTATATGGGGTACTTACAAAAATACTCTTAAAATTAGGAAGGTTTTAAAAAATTATATGAAAAGTTTTTAGAAAGTAAAAAATACTGTGTAAAATGAAAAAGTGATATAATGTCACTTTTTTATAAAAATTGTCACTTTTTTTTTTTAAAAAAAAGAAAGTGACAAAACTAAAAAAAGTAACACACCCTCTCAAAAAATGATAAAAACTCAAAAAAGAGACACAAACTCAAAAAAAAAAGTGACAAATACCAAAATAGCACCATCTATTTGTGCAGCACCAGTAATCATGTTCTTAAAATAATTAGCACGTCCAAATCAATCTACATGCTGATTATGTTAGGAAAACATAACATATTATTTCATTTTTTTTATCTTCTTAAAAAGTGACAAAAAAATTAAAAAAAGTGATAAAATTTTAAAAAGTGACACAATGTTACTTTTATAAAATTAACAAGCAACTTTGACATTCGTAAATGGTAATGAATAAAATTAAGTGACAGTGTAACACAATATCACTTTTATAAAAAAAAAAAATGTGATTTTGTTAGTAAAAAAAGTGACATAAATTAAAAAACCTTAGATTCAGTTTAATAAAATGACATAAATTTAAAAAGTGACGACTAAAAAAAGGTGACAAAATATCAATCAAAACTTTGGCAATTCAATAAAGTGAAAGAAATTTTAAAAAATGATAAAAACTCAAAAAAGTGACGAAACTCCGATCACTTTTTTGGGTGAATTGTATCACTTTTTAATAGAAGTGACATTTTACCACTTTTTAATAAAAGGTTAAGTGTAATGTCACTTTTTAATTAAAAAAAATGACATATAATATCACTTTCATTCACTAAAAAGTGAAATAAAAAAGTAACAAAAATAAAAAAAAATGTGATAGAAAAAAGCGACATTAATTAAAAAAAAAAGTGACAAATATTCAGAAAAGTGACAAAAATCTTCTATTTAAACAAATGGTGGCATCAATGGGAAGAGAACCACGGAGAGGTTGTTCCCTTAGTCGGTGGCAAAGCCAACGGATTTCGGACGAGCGTAGTCAGCTCAGGAGACACACTAATAACATACTCTACACACTAAATTATTCTCAAAACTAGAAAACGCTCTCATTAGCATCAATGTGACTCCACTCCACCATCCCTCCATTTCTTTATCTTTCTTTCGCTCTCACTCTATTTCTTTACTCTTCTTCTTTAGTTGATACACTCTTCTATAATGGGGACATTAGATAACTATAAATGTTTTAACACTATTCATTAAAACATTCCAACTGCAACATTTTCATTTGGACAAGAGTTTGACATTTACGGTTCAATTTTGACGTTTGAAAGACAAAATCCCATATTTGATAGTTGTGTGGTAATTTGGATTTCTTTTGGGTTTCTGAAGGCAACGCATAACTTCTTAAACAATATTATTTAGATAACACACAAAATCAGTAATAAAAAAAAATAAAAATAAAAAACTGTGAAGCATTCAAAAGTGAAATTGAAATTAAAGTCATACGCAGATTTACAAGGAAATAGAGCTTAACCCCATGTTTGTAAGCCTATGAAGAAAGTTTTCTCTTCAATGAAGATCCTTCAACCGAATTAATCTTCCTCTTTATCGTTGTTGGTTCAGTTTACTGCAATCTCTTTCTTCACCCATGCATTCGAGATCTATAATGATGTTGGCACTGTTAAATGGAGTAGTGTGGATCACAAAATATTTAATGGTGATGATGAACATGACACTTTCTTTCAGAGATGAGTGGATTAGAGCATATTTTGAGTTAGGGTTTGGTTGGGGCTGTGAATGATTTATTTTCAATAGTTTTCACGTAGAAATTACGGTTAATTCGGATGTCAATGATTAAATTAGTAATTTAGGGTATCAATCAATTCTCTTGGTTTTTGGCCGTACTTAGCCTAATTTTCTCATTTTATATCTAAAAGGTTTAGTTCCACCTATTCCAAATTTAAGAGATAATGTTTAATTTAAAATTTAAAATTTCAATTTTTTTAAAAAAATAAAAAAATAAATTAAATATATATTTTATTAATGGACAAATCTATTTATACCTAATATGTTACATAATTTTTAACCGAATTGACAAGTGGCGGTCCTCTATTGTCAGCCCCTATTAGGTACACATAGTATAACCCTTTATTAATTAAATATATTAAGGTCAAAAATTCTATATAAGTAGTCACATATTATTAATTTGTCACAAATTACAAATTTTATACGTCACAAATTATTTTACGATCACAATTCAAAAAATTTATAGATCACAATTTGTTCATCTGTCACAAATAAAAAATTAAAACGTCACAAATTATTTTACTGTCACAATTCAAAAATTTTATGTCACAATTTGTTCATTCGTTACAAATTAGAAATTTTATAAGTCACGAGTTATTTTATGGTCATAAATTAGAAATTTTATAGGTTACAAATTATTCTAAGATCACAATTCAAAAATTTTATAAGTCACAATTTGTTCATCGGTCACAAATTAAAAAAAATTATGCTTTACAACTTATTCATCGGTCACAAATCACAAATATTATAAGTCACAACTGAGTAGACCGTCACAAATTATCAAATTATCGATCACAAATTAATGAATGTAATGGTCACAAGTGATCAAATAATCTTTGTCCACCACCAAAACTTGTGACCATCACCTCAACATTCCATCCAACAGCACCACGCCAGCGCCACCACCATCACCATCTTGACAGACCCACTGCCACCATCTCACTATCACCTCTGACCACCACCACCAACTCACCAACACCACAGCCAACGTTATCAGTCACCACCACCAACAAAAAATCAGATCTAAAATTACCAGTCACATAGCACCGCACCATCACTGCACCCAACCACCGTACAACTTTGTAGTATTACCATACCCAGCCACGGTCACCACCACCGCATCCAACCATAGAACATAGCACCCCAACTACACAACCGCACCCAACCACCGCAGCGCACACCACCACTGCACATCACCACCGCTATACAGCACCACCGCACCCATACCCTTTAACAATTACTTCATGCTTTGTTGTCTCTAGTGCTGCTGCGCCACCACCTTCACCAGAGTTAACATTATAAGCACCACCATCGCCAAAACTCACCACAACCGCCCCCAAACAGATCAGAGGAAGAAAACATTACCACTTACAAATCACGATGCCACTAGCCCAAAACCCAAAGCACTCATAAATCATGGTGTCGTTCACCTAAAACGCCCCCAACGCAAATCGGAGGAAGAGTTGCGATCCTATGCCGCTGCACATAGGCGCTGGCCTTGCGCAGTGCCCACGCTCATGTCGGAGCGCTGCTGTGAACAGCAATGCAGCTCTCTATGGCAACGCCCGATGGTGATTACATCATGGCGTCGAGAGGTGTTGGCGGCCTCCGACCGTTAGAACAAATCAAACTACGAAGGTTGAAAGTTATGGATGGATTTGATGAAAAAGATATAGAGCAATGTGTGCTCTCTCAATGTTCAACCTTAGAAAAAGTGTTCAGAGGCGTGTTGATATTTAAACTATAGGTTTATAGTTGAATGAATATGAATCAGATAACAATTCTTAAAAACGCGAATTAAAACTTTCTAGATGACACCATCGCTAGAGCAAGAGCTTAGCGATAGGTTGTCGTTCAAGCAAGGACAAGTTGGTAAGCAAGCGATGATGTTTCTGTTTCTGCCGCTCAAGCGAAGACATGATGATGAGCTAGCGAAATTGTGACGTCATTTTTCTCCTCTTTTCATACTTGGACACTAGAACCTATACAACCCAATTTATACAAATTGCAACTAAATACTTGACTGTTGCATCATATTAATTTTAGTCCTTTTTGTTCACAACCTTGCCGATTACAATAAAACATAACATATCCGACATGATCCTTTTTGATAAATTATTGTCCATTTTCATCCATTCTCGTCCAATTCTAAATTTTCTTCTAAAATAATCCACAAATACAAGCATAATTAATTATTAAGCTCACAATAGTTACTTCTAAATACTTCATTTGATGTACAAAATAAGTGTAA
>CAIGRR010450158.1:0-13026 GCA_903798365.1 Fraxinus sp. 1973-6204 | reverse complement strand
GAGTCTATAATAACATATGTATATGCCATTACATTTGCATCCTTTGTTGCCTCTTCCTAGGTTAAAGCAAAGATTTTAGCTTTCACTTTCTTGCTTTGCTCATAGTTTTTCTTAGGTTATACCTTGTAGTTCAGGGTGAAATGGTCTTCTTGGCCACATCGATAGCACACATTTTTCCTAGACAAGCACTCTTCCATGGGGCCTTGTTGCATTTAGGGCATGAGGGAGTAACTTTATTTGGTTTGCTTGATCCTAATCCCGATTCTGTATTGGTCTTCTTAAATTATCCAAATCATTTTCCTTTATTCGACCCATTCCTCTTTTACATCCCATATGATTCATCACCTTTCATCAATTTCCAGACGATCAGAAATTGATTGAGCCCATTGAAGCAATTCACTTGAGGTAGAAATATGGTGAGATCCTATGATTTCTCCAATCCCGAAACACAACACTAGTTCAAATCTCGCAGCCTTTTTTGGCTCAATGTCTACAAGGTGTGTTGCATACCTAGAAAGTTGTTCAAACTTCCTTCCCTAACCACCAAGCGACATCTTTTCCTATTTTAGTTGTAGGAACTCTACTCCCTCCAATCCCTCAGCAATTGGAAAAAGTACTTTGTTATTACTTTTTCTTTGAATTGTTCCCAAGTCATAGCACGTTGTTGTGCTTCCATTCAAATGCACGAAGCAAACTCCCACTAGTGGCTTGCTACTTAGACCAGCATAAATTTGGTACATAATACCTTCTCTGTGTCAGTGCATACCATGTCTATGTAGATCTGTTCTAGTCCACTTAACCACTCATCGACTGCCAAATGGTCTGCTTTGTCATTAAAAGAAGGAGGCTTGAAATGGTATAACTAATCAACAATTGAACCTGTGTTGTTGGCATTTTCAGGTCCTTTGTAACACCTCGAAAATTTACAGAATACAATTATTTATTTCATCTACTACTTTTTATGTTTAGAAAGTTGATGGACTAAAGTGACATATATTGAATTCAATTTTATTTGGGCCAAACATCTAATTATCGATACAGTAATGATAAATATATNTTTTTATATTTTGAAAGTTGATGGCATATATTAAATTCAGTTTCATTTGGCCAAATATTTAATTATCGATGTTGACTCCAAAAAATGAGCTCAGCAGATGCCAAGCCCACTCTCGCTTCGTCAAGTACGGATCCGACGCGTTTCTACCGAAGCAAGAACGGTAGACAAATTTGAAAGAATGCAAGAGACGAAAACGTTCGAACTTCGGCGATAAGATTTAACGGCGACTGCACTTTTAACGATCGTCAAACCAAGATAATCAAGAATATTCCAATATCTTTGTTTGAAGGAATGTCTTGAAGGCTAGATTAGATGAATAATTTGTCGAAAATTCATAATGTTTAATACCAGAATTTGTATTCAACAAACATGTAAAGAAATGTTGACGAAAAACTTGCTAAGTATTTCCTTCTGAATTTCCCATGCATTTTTAGTGGGTATGTGCTTGAATTCTCGATTGTGAAGGAGCCAACCCCCTTTTCTTTACAAAGAGAGCCTATTTATACTAATCTAGTCGATGTGGTGATTGTCGGATCCAGTCCACATGCCTACATCTCCAGGCCCAGGCTTCACATCACTGTCTATTCATTACAATTAATATTTGATAAAGGGTCAGCCGTTCTATATGATATTACCTGATATACAAACATAGTTTTATTACATATCTCATCAATCACTTCTAAAGAACCTCCATATCCATAACGACAGGCAACATCGGATTTTGCTGGATCATGGTTAGCCTTTGTTGAAGAGATTCTGGTAGTAGAGGGCCTCGGATATCTTCGTTGAGCTTCTGTGCAGGGCTTTGGGAGCTCCAGTGCTTCGTACATAAGGAGCCTCTGCATTTATGTGGATGTGCTTCAAGTAGGCCTCCGATGTTAGGGAGAAACGGGCATCGGTCAAACAAAGCTTCGGCTCTTTGAAGGAGCCTCGGATAGCCATAATTTTAGTTGACTTTTGACGTTGTAACCTTCTCTGAAGACCTCCTAGCTGGTTCTCCGTTGACTTAACTACTGGGTGTGCATGGCTGCTCACATGGACATATTGTTTACGTGGTAGCTTACATAGAGTGCTGATTTGGAACCTCTAATTTTTGGGGATAACAATAGTCCCCCAAGTCTATGCATGATTATTCATGTAATGCATGGACTTTTGGGTGCCAGGTGATCTTTTGAGGGGAAGGGGCTCTAACCTTCTGAGGTGACCCACTTGTAAATGAAAAACCCATGTGTTTATGATGCCTACAAGTCTGATACATTTGTTTATGAGGTTCTGTTCTCGATGTTTGGGGTGAGTAACAAAGTTGTAGTTCATAACCAAAGTAGGAGGCGTCTGCCACTGATAAAACAGCCTCAGACTTGATATTTACGAGGAGTTTATTATTATTATTATTATTATTTTAAACCATCTTTGCGAAACACGAGGAGTCCTTAAAGATGGTGCTTCAGTGATTTGATGTTATTGGTCGTTTCCAAGGCAAGGGAATCATGATGGTGCAATTTACAATACACACAACAGTTGCCGCATTTAATGCGTAATCATGGTTGTCTCTTCTGCTTTCCATTTACATCCCAGATGCGGTAGGGCGCGTGAGTCTGACACCTTAATCTGGACCCTTGAATCCGAAGCATCTGGGACAATGGGTAGCTCTGATCTTAGTTCCTAGACGTACGGCTAGATGGTCTAGATCTTAATCCAACGACTGGGGTTGGATTCTTAAGCCTATAAAAGGAGATCGCCCTTAAAAAGAATCCTTTTCCTTCTACCTTCACGCGGATATCACCTGCAAGCTTCGTCTTCTCCACAGTCTCTTCAAGTTTACAAGCTTCCTTTGCATTTTCAAGTTTTTTCCTGTCTTTTTCTTCAGGATACATCTATAAGTGTTGTGAATTTGCAGCATTTTCCACGAAGAGTTCTATTTACGTTTTGGGATCAATGGCATCTTCTACTTCTTCTTCTGAGGATAGTACAGCCGAACCTGTTAGAATGATTGAGGTTGGTAGAAGCGATGCCACATCCGGGGAGAGGTCTGACAGTGGGGATGAGGGAATAGCTTGGGGGGCAGCCAAAGTTCCTTTGAATGCTAGTCCGACCAAGCTAGCCGAACTTAGGAAGAAATATAGGATTCTCTATAATATAGAACTTCTATCCCCTTCTCCAAATGAGCGACCCTGTCGTCCTAGGCAGGGGTGCGTTGCCATTAGCGAATATTTATTCAAGTTAGGACTTCATCTTCCTATTCATCCTTTCTTCTGAGCCGTCCTTAGGTTATATGGACTGGCTCCTACTTAACTTTCTCCAAATGCCTGGGCCCAACTAGTTAGGTCCTATATTCTCTGGAAGCGGACCTCCTTAGGCGATGATATGCCCCTTTATGTTTTTCAAATCGTTTTCCAGCCTAGGTCATTAGGCAAAAGGGATTCCAGGGATTGGTACTCTATGTGCCCATGGGGGGCACATGCTCCTTTAGTGACAGGTCTTTCCTCCTCCATCAAGGGGTGGAAAGAAACCTGGTTCTGGGTATGGGGGAAGTGGCAGGAGTGTGAGGGTGACACTGTCCCCTTTGTCAAAGTTCCAACCTCATACTCCAAACCTAGTGAGTACCATTTCGTAACTTCTTTTTGTAATTATTGGATGATTCTTCAAACTAACACAATACTTGTCGCTTTTCAGGAAGTATTGAGTGTTTCGAGCTTGATAAGAGTCACTAGGAGGTCCTATCTGATATCTGTCGTCTGTCCTCCTCAATTTGACACTTCGACAATCTAATCGTTCTCCAATGATTTTACGAAAATCTAAGCTTGATGGCCTCCAGAGGTAAGAAATTCTCGTTGATATCCCCAATGTAGTGTATGCTTGTATGTCGTTTTACACGCTTTCGACTTTAACACCTACTTTTTGCGAAAATTTTGACAAGAGGAAGCTCTCCACCTCTGATATGGCAACTATATTGGCTGCCACTTCGACCTCTGGCAGGAAGGGAGTAAAAGGCACATCTCCCGGGGAGGCAGATAAAGAAGAAAATTGAGAGGGTCAGCAAGGAAGCTGTACCCCACAATGAGAGCGGGCCTTCTCCAGTAGATAAGGGGAAAAAATCTGTCGTTGAGGAGCCTAAGAAAAAGGTTCAGGTATCCACCACTGGGATAGGTAGTTCCTCTGATAGCCCCCCACCTCGTTCAGTGATTCTTGCTGGGGAGAAATTATTTACGACCTCTATCGCTACTGCCAGTGGGGAAGGGGCAGAAAGCCCTGCTGTTGTGGAACTTCTGAAACAGGAGCCCACAAAGAAGAACAAAACCTTGGGCGGCCCCACAAACTCAGAAAAAAGGGCTCTGGGTAAGTAGTATGCTGAGCTTGAATCTCAGGCCATCGTTCTGTTGCTTCCTGAAGTTCAAACTGCCACGACGACTTTCCACACGTTCTGGACTGAAAAATGGAAAAACTTCATTGAAACCAGCAACGCTGTAGACGTTGTCTCCACCATGGTTGCCCTGGTGACGGGGTCATTCGGCATGGCCATTGAGACGGAGGCGATCTTCAAAATGCTCTAGAGGAAAAATAGCTAGTTTGTGGGCAAAGCTTCCTAGGCTGGTGAAGTAGCTAGGAAAGCCCAAGCCGAGGTCGAGGTGGCCAAGAAGAATTAGGCAGAAGGGTCTGCCAAACTCGCTTTCGTTTTGGTGAAAAATGAATCTTTGAAGAAGGAAGTTCATGAGTCACAGAGTGAGGTGGCTGCCTTGACGAAGCGGGTGGAGACTTTTGATGCCTACCAAAAACTTGCTGCCGAAGCCCTTGAGAAGGCTAACCAAGAGAATGCGGAGCTAAAACGAAAAATTGAAGAGCTGACCTCCAAGGTGACTGGCCTTATTAAAGAGGTAGAAACTATTCGTAGCGATGCTGAGCTTGCCAATAAGAATGCTGAACAGAACTTTTTGGCCAACTTCTACCTCACCAAGCATTATCAACGTTTTGGCGCTATTGGAGAAGGTATGCCTACAATGAGGTGATTGAATGGCTGGAGGTGCATAACCAGGAGGTTCAGACTTCTGCCTTAAGGGTTGAATTCCTGGAGGAGGTGGAGCCTCAGACCCTTGCGGAGGCAGAAGTTGTGGCAGAAGCTGTTGAAGAGGCTAACCCTGCCGAAGCTGGGGCTATAGTGGCTTTTGAGCCTTCCCAGTCCCCACTCCCTTAGGTCCAATTTATGTAAATGTTTCAAGTGTAAGGACTTCAGTCCAGTTTATGTAAATCGATTCTTGTTAATGGAATTCAACATTTTTCTATCTTTGTTGACATCGTATGATCCTGACGTGGGTTTTTAACTTTTGTAATTATTTCGTTGCTGCTTGTCGATAACTGCTGATCTGTAATATCTTGTTGCCTTACAAACGGATCACATATTCATGTAGTAAAGCTTTCTTTTGAGTACTAGAGGTTCGACTCAAAGGTGATTAGTGTTAGCTAAAATAAACGTCGATTCGTTTGATCGTGTAGATGTTACCTTCATATCATTAGACCTTTCTAGGTTCATCTGATAATAATTTAGACATTGGTAGCGCACTTTTTAATCAGCAAACTTTTTCGAAGTGGTAATAGGGAGTAGCATTTCTTTTGAGGCTGAGATCCTTTTGGATTTGCAAATTTGCTTCGATAGGAAGTTCGTGTGTGCGGAAGTTGATTTTGGCTCTTGGATTTTCGAGGCTACCTGGGCCACTTGCCTGTGTAAAAATCATACAGAGGTGACTTACCTACGTCGAAATTGCTGCGCCACTCCACTAAGATTGGAGCCGGTTGTTATATAACACCCTAATCCCTCTAGTCTAGACATAGATATTCATGTTGTTCATGGAATTTGAGTCGCAAACTAGGCTTTTCTGGGAGGGAAATTTAGTTACCCAAGGTTGGCAAATACTGTAAGACTAAAGTAGGGGCTAGTTCATTTTTGAGTCTGCCGAGACTCTAAGCCTTTGCGAAGTATAAGCTCCTCTCTGAGCATGCACGTGATTTGATGGTTTCATGTGTTTTCAAGGTGGCAGCTGTACTTAATCGATTCTTAATACATGCATAGCCGTATTGATTTAAATTTACAATGATGGCCAATTATTTGCTTATGTGACTTCTAGGGTTCATTCACATGCTGATGCCCTTCCATGAGATACACGCGCAGATCTAGGACGTTGACAAGGGGAACCGTTTAGATTCTATAGCCCAGATTGTACGAAAATTTGGTTGCCTCTAATCGTCGAGGCTTCGATTCGATGGCTGGGACTCATCTTCTTCATTGTATAAAATCCAAAATTTTATCATTTCGATACTTGCTATAAAATTTTTTACCATTTTCTGAAAGTTTTTCGGCAACGAACTTTCGAACATTCCCTTTTCATTTGCGATTGGATTCGAGGAATATTTCACAACACTTGAATAAATGGCACCCAAAAAGTAGTATCCCAAACCTGATATAGCCATAATTCTTAATGCTACCTCCCGAAGATCTTCTTCAGGGGCTAGATAAAGGCCAGAACACCTTGTTAGGGATTCTCCCGTAAAGGACACAGAGGAGGTCTCCCAAGAAAATCAGTTTACAACTGATAAGGGCAAGGGGATAGTCGAAGAGTCCTCAAAGAAAAAGAAATTGGTACATGTTGGTGGGTGTTCCGGTTGCTTCGGAACAACTGTGTCTTATGGGGAGAAGGTAACTCCCAAGCAGCCTAAATTGCTGCAGACTTCTATTAATGTTGCAATTGAAGAGTAGCTTCGAGAGGTAAGTGATGACACCGAGGACACTACACCAACGGCTGCAGAGGCACCTCAGAAGATATTAGAGAGGACCCCAGGAAAGTCTGGAAACTTTCTGGGAGAACGTGACACCAAAATTGCTTCAACTGTAATAGATATGCTGCCTGCTAAGGTCCGAGGTGCCATCGAGGCTTTTAATAAGTTTTGGTCTGAAGGGTGGCAATACTATGTGGCCACCTGCGATGTTGTGGACCTTACTGCGACCTTGGTGAGCCAAAGTGCCAGGGCTTTCGGGGTAGCCTTGGAATGTCAGGAAGTTTTGGCCGACATTCAGCAAAGGAACATGGTCTCATATGAAAAACTAAATATTACCGAGGCTAAGCTAAAGAGGGTCAAAGCGGATGCTGATGAGCTGAGAGTTCATAAAGATGAAGATGAGGTAAAGTTGGCCTCTGCCCTTTCTGAAATTGAAACCATGAAGCAAGAGGTTCATAAGTCAGGGTGTGATGTGGCTTCGCTGACCAAGAAAGTAGAGATTTCCAACAATCATCAGAGGCTCACTGCTGAAGCTCTGGAGAAGGTGAACAACCAGATAAATGTTACTAACGCTGACCTGAGGAGGTTAAAGCCGAAACTGATGAGTTGAAGGCTCAGAAAGCTGAAGATAAAGCAAAGTTGGCCTCCGCCCTTTTTGAAATTGAAGCCATGAAGCAGGAGATTCATGAATCACAATGTGAGATAGCTTCGCTAACCAAGAAATTGGAGACCTCCATTGACCATCACAGGCTTACCATCGATGCTCTGGAGAATGCGAACATTCAGATAAGTGCCAGTAGGAATGCCCAGGATTTCATGGAGAAACAAATAGTATGGTACGCCAATAAGTGTAGGATGTATGAACTAGATGTTGTCGAAGCGGGTGATATTGCAGTGAGGAATTATGTCACAAACTTCCATCATATGGAGGAGTATCAATGCCTCGAATCCTACTGGAAAAGATTGCTTACAACGAGGTGATTAGTAAGGTGGAGGAGTTGTTCCCTGACCTCGATGCTTCAAAGCTAAAGACAGAGTTTATAGAAGAAAAAGTGCTCAGACTCCTACAGAGGAGGATTGTGTGGAAGTGGTGCCGACGGAGGTTCCATTGACGGAGGTGGCTTCTACCCTTACTACTAAGGATCAAGCACCTTCCTCTCGTAAGGAATAGGCTAGATTTTACCTTGATTTTATCATTTGTAAAGCCTTTAGACCTTCCATTGTATTCTTTGTTTTAATGAATGGAAATTTTATACTTATACTTTCTTGTTTTAAAGTAATTGGATCTCGGTGAGGCGTCAAGTACAAAGAGATTTTAATTTGAACTTAACCAAAGCGGGACTAATTGAGCTTAAATGAATGAACTTGTTTGATTTTTAAATCAGGACAGGCCTTAATCGAATAATCTGTACTTGCTGACTTTTTCCATGACGCTCTAACTCGTCGAAGAAAGGTATGTGAGGTCACATCGGAATTCAAGCCAGGTGATCCCTTCTGGGGACGTCACCCTCTCTTTCGAGGTGCCTACACTTCCCTGCATGGTGGATGGTTCATCCATGCAAAGGTTTCTTCCATGACGCTCCAACTCGTCGAAGGAAGGCATGTGAGGTCAGCTTTGGAATTCAAGAGAGGTGATCCCTTCTGGGGACGTCGCATTCTCTTCCGAGGTACCTACGCTTCCCTGTATGGTGGATGGTTTATCCATGCAAAGGCCTCTTCCATGATGCTCCAACTTGTCGAAGGAAGGCATGTGAGGTCAGCCTCGAAATTCAAGCGAGGTGATCCCTTCCGAGGACGTCGCCCTCTCTTTCGAGGTGCCTATGCGAGTTTCTGAGAGCCTATATGGATACCTAATATTTTATTTATTTACAAAGGCTGGGAATAACCTTCAGCCATAATTTGCATTCATTGGTAATACATTCACAGGTATTCCACATTCTACGGATGGGGCTGGACCTTTCCGCCCATATCTTTGATCCAATACGTCCAAGGCCGAACCTCTTTCTCGATGCGATAAGGTCCTTCCCAATTAGGTCCTAAAGTGCCTGCCCCTAGTTCTTTGGAAGATAAGAAAACTCTCCGTAGTACCAAATCCTCTATCTTCAAGGATCTTTTCTTTACCTAGTCATTTTCCGTTGTTACATAGCCATTTTAACTTGGGAATCATCCCTTATCTCTTCAAGTAGGTCAAGTCCACATCTCTTCATTTTATCGTTACTCACTTCATTGAAGTGTATCCGTCTATGAGATGGGAGGCCCACTTCGACAGGGCTCATAGCCTCGGCTCCGAAGAATGGAGTCTCACCGGTAACAGTTCGGCTGGTGGTTCGGATTGTCTATAGTACCTGGGTAACTCATCCACCCAGGCTCCTTTTGAGGCATCCAGCTTTCTTTTCAAAGTATACTTGATTGTCTTATTTACAGCTTCAACCTGCCCATTTACCTTGGGTGATGTGGAGAGGAGAATTATTTCTTGATGCCCAATTCCTCGCACATGTTCCTAACCTTCTTATTGTCAAATTGTTTGCCATTGTCTGACACAATTGAGTGTGGAATACCGAACCTACAAATGAGGTTTTTCCATATAAACTTGGAGGTATTAGCCTCAGTTATCTTGGAGAGAGGCTCGGCCTCTACCCATTTGGTGAAGTAATCTATAGCAACAATCGTGAAGGCAGTCTTGGGATGGTGGCGAAACGTAGGCATTTGTCACATTTTTGGACAAATTGTTGCGCGTCCTTTTTCAAGGTAGGCCAATAGTATCCTTGTCTTAGTACTTTTTTTGCCAATGACCAACCTCCTGTATGATTGCCACAAATACCTTCATAGATTTCTCTGAGTACATAGTTCGCTTGCTCTCCCCCAGTGCATCTCAACAGAGGTAATGAAAACTCGTGCTTATACAGTATATCGTCTTGAAGGAAAAGTGAGTAGCCCTTCTTCTGAGTTTTTGGGCTTCTTCTTTCTGAGGAGGTAAGACTTGATCCTTCAAATAGGATATGAGGGGTTTCATCCAAGGAGGTGTCTCCTCTACCCACATTACAATTTCTCCGACCTCAATTGAAGGTCTAAGAAGGTGCTCAATTGGAACTACTGTGAGTAACTCAGAATCTTTGTTGCTTGCCAGCTTTACCAGAGCATGGACGTATTTGTTTTAGGATCTGGGTATTTGCATTAGCTCAAACCTTTCAAAGGAAGGGGCGAAGCTTTTTACCAATTTTACGAAAGCTGCTATAGTTTTGTCTCTTGCGGAGAAGTTTCCATGAACTTGACTAACCACCAGTTGGGAGTCACTGGTAATGATGAGCCTCTTTATTTGCAGTTCTCTTGCCAGCCGGAGGCCAACTAACGGGGCCTCATACTCCGCTGCGTTGTTGGTTACCTTAAAGTCAAACCTTACAGCACAAGTTAGTCTGTGCCCTTCTGGACTAACTAATACAACTCCTGCCCGCGACCCTATCTCTCCAAAAGAACCATCGACTGAGAACCTCCATATCTGAGGTTCGAAGGGCTCCATTTATTCTTCAACGTTTGGGACGGGGGTAAATTCTGCTACAAAGTCAGCTAGGGCTTGCCTTTTGACGGATGCTCTTGGTTTATAGGTGATGTTGAATTCACTAAGTTCAACAGCCCATTTGAGTAATCTCCCTAAAGCATCAAGTTTCTGGAGCACTTGCTTAAGAGGGTAGTTTGTCAGGACATGGATGCTGTGGGCCTGGAAATATGGCCTGAGCCTTCTTGAGGCTGTCACCAAAGCAATGGCTAACTTTTCCATGTCAGGATATCAAGCTTCTGGTGCAAGGAGTGCCTTACTGACATAGTATACTGGTAGCTGGTGGCTGTTTTCTTCCCTTATCAATTCTGAACTCAAAGTTTCCGACATCTCTGCTAGGTATAAATATAGTACCCCATGGTTTTTTAGTTTGGCGAGGAGAGGCGCTTGACCAAGGTGCTTCTTTAGCTCCTGTAGGGCCTGCTCGTATTCTTCTATCCATTGGAATTTGTTCCCTTATTTGATGATTTTAAAGAATGGCAGGAATTTATCAGTTTCTTTTGAGATGAAACGGTTAAGAGCTGTGACCCGTCCAGTGAGGCTCTATACTTCTTTTAGCTTCCGGGGAGACCTCATCTCAATTACAGCTTTGACCTTTTCAAGGTTCGCTTCAATATCTCGTTGGTTAATAATGTAACCAAGGAACTTGCCAGACGATACCACAAAAGCACATTTCAAAGGGTTGAGTTTCATTCGATACCTTCGCAGAATTTGGAATGTCTCATTAAGGTATGCAATGTGATCCATCGCCTTCAAACTTTTTACCAGCATGTCGTCCACATAGACCTCCATTGTCCTGCCAATGAGGTTAGCGAACATTTTGTTAACCAACCTCTGGTATATAGCCCCGACATTTTTCAATCCGAAGGGCATTGCTTTGTAGCAATAGATACCATTGTCTGTGATGAAAGATGCGTATTCTTCATCTAGTGGAAACATGGGGATTTTGTTGTATTTAGAGTAGGTATCCATGAAGCTGAGTAGCTGGTGCCCAGCAGTTGAGACCATCAGCTGGTCTATCCTGGGGAGTGGGACGCTGTCCTTAGGACAGGCTTGGTTCAAGTTTGAAAAGTCAATGTACACCCTCAACTTTCCATTGTGTTTCTTCACCAAAACTAGATTGGATGCCCATTTTGGATACATTGATTCTCGAATGAAACCATTAACAATCAGCTTTGTTACTTCTTCTTTAAGAGCCTCACACCTTTTCGGGTTGAGAGCCCTTCTTTTCTGCCTATGAGCCGTAGCTCCTGGTTTTATGTTCAAATGATGGCAGCTGACCTTGGGATCGATGCTAATCATGTCATTGTGTTTCCAGGCGAAATATCTAGGTTTCTGAGCAGGAAGTCTTTCAACCTCTTCTTCGTTTCTAGGGATAAATTGTTCCCCATCTATAAGCATTTCATTGGGTCCATAGGGTCAGCTGAAAAGGTTTCCAATTCTTCCATTATGGCCGTTTGAGGCTCACAGTCAATAATGTGAGGGTCCAGCTCGTCCAAGTTAACAGCATTTTCTACAGCCTTTCCTTATTCAGGGGCTTGTGTTACTTCGGATATGCCACCTTCCTCAGTAGCTTCAGTCATTAGGACGTCTTCTCCTTATTCAAGGGAGTCCCTTCTTCAGGGAGGTCGTCCAAATCAACGTCAGCAAATATGACGTCTGTCCTTAGTTCTGCTTTTCTTAAGGAAATGGAGTAGTATTCCCTAGCTCTTCTTTGATCGTCCCGAACCTTGGTAATGTATTTCTTAGTTGGGAATTTCAAGCACATGTGATGAATTGAGGTAACTGCCCATAGCTCTTTCAAAGAAAGTCTTCCTAGCACATCGTGGTAGGCAGATCAGTTATCAGCTACGAGGAATTCCATGTAATGGCGTGCAATTACCGATTCCTCCCCCATCTCTATTACCAGAGTGATTTTGTCCATTCGGATGATAATGTCTCCCGTGAAGCCATACAAGGGGGAATTCATTGTGGTTAATTCATGGTCCACTTTCATTTTGTCAAAGGCAATACCAAATATGATGTTGATCGAGCTTCCATTATCCACCAGCATTTTTTTCAGGCCATTGCGGGCCACTATTGCCCTTATTACTAAGGCGTCACAGTGTGGATAATGTACTCCAACCGTATCCTCCTGTGTAAAAGTAATTGGTGGAATCGCTCTTCCATTTGGAGATTGGTTCACTATGTAACTTGTCATGGCTGGGTCATTTGCCTCCCTGGCGTACTTCTTTAAGAATTTCTTGAATTTCCACCCACATGAGGGCCACCGATAATTGTGTCAATTTCTCGGATAGGCTCTTGTTCGCTATTTGGTGGGGGACCTCGTGTTTGCCTCTAACCCTCTCTAGGTCTTTCTGTGTCGTTTTCCCTTCTTCTTGGAGGGTCGTTCTGAGGCGGATGACCCTGCCTATTTGGGACGCTGTTTAAAGGACGTCTTGCAGCATCTCGGTAATTTTCTATCTGATGCCCATAGGACTGATGGTAGGAGCAATACTGCAGTGCTTCGTCCCTATTTCTAGGTTCAGCACTTCATCCCCTGCCTCACCCCTTGGTGGGTATCTTAGGCTGGGTTGACAATGGTGCATTCCAGCACCAGGATTGACCTCTTCATAGGCTAAGGTTGGTGTTGATCTATGGTTGACGTCTC
>CAIGRR010450113.1:0-10983 GCA_903798365.1 Fraxinus sp. 1973-6204 | reverse complement strand
AAAGGTAAAGAACCAGTCAAAACCGGATGCAACTTCCCTGTCATGGCTGGCCGAGAATGGTGGGGATTTCTAGGCTCAGGAACAACACCCATGCTATGCAAATCGCCGTCCTTAGAGAGCAAGAGAACCAGTCAGAACCTTCCCTTCAGTTGGCTAAGGTCATATAGATCAAATGATCTCCCAAATCAGCCAAGAAAAAGGTCCTAAATCACCACTAAGCCACCGAGAAATTATCACACAACTTAGCCACTCTTTCAGGCTTAAGTATTCAAGAGTGTTTCCCAATTTAAACTGGCTTCAAGGTCGATTTTGGAGCACCAAAAATGAAGAAGAGGAGAAACGTTTTTCACGGAGTGGTTCCTTGAGAGAGAGTCTGAAGAAGTGTATATTGGAAGATAAAAGTCTTGTCCGCTTTTAATTCTTGAAAATGCCGTCCAAAGGCTTCCAAGACAAGCCAAATAAAATATCNCAAGAGAAGAGAGGTCTATTTCTTGCCAATGAGAGAGAGGGAGCTTTTCAAAGTCTTGACCAAAAATACCGTGTAAAACTTCCAAGACAAGCCAGGGTGAAAATATCTCAATCAAGAATTGATCCCAACCATCAATATATCTAATGGCCACAAATAGTCAAGGTAGTACAACCGGGTCAAAGCACAAACCCAATAACTTATGGGAACCATTAAGCCCACATTATTCTATTTTCATGCATTGAGACAATAATTATGTTTTATTCTATTTAATTGCTTTGATCCAAATTTTGAATATTTGCATTTTGAATCTGTTGGCCCTCATTCTGTTGTGTTTGAATTTACTACCTGGCTTTGCTTAGGCCTAGCTTTAGGGCATGTATATAGTATTCGTTCTACCGTAATTTTCCTCCTTTATCTGGCATAAAATTATCTATGAAGAAACACAAATTGATTCGAGGTCATTCACCATTAGTATCCTTTAAATTTTCTAGTTTTGCTTGATAATCTCTGCTATTCTCTGGTGGATCTAATTTTCGTTTACTGTCAGTCCCGGAAAGCTCTTAAGGCGCTAAAAGGACTGGTGAAATTACAGGCTCTTGTTCGAGGATACCTTGTACGAAAGCGTGCTGCTGCAACTTTACACAGTATGCAAGCTCTCGTCAGAGCTCAGCCTATTGTCCTGTCCCAAAGGGCTCATCATTCGACCAATACCACTTACAGATTTCATCCAGAGAATCGAGCTAGAAACTCGACTGTAAGTATCTGTATTGTTTTGTGTCTATAGAGACGGTCTAATAATCACCAAGCATGTCCCCCTTGTAACATACTCAAGAACAGAACCCCAGGTAGTACTAGTAGACATCAATTCGCTGAAAAACTGTATTATCGATATCTCACTAATACTTCATACATTTGCAGGAAAGAATTGATGAAACTCGAAGCGAATTTCATAGCAAGAGACTTTCAGCTTCATATGATCCTTCACTTAATGCACATGACGACAGCCCGAAGATAGTAGAGATAGACTCGTACAAGCCGAAGTCGAGGTCTCCAAGGATCTACACTTGCACGTCAGAATATGGCGATGATCATTATTACCAAGAAAAATTGTCTCCTCTTCCATGTCCAATACCGGCTCGTGTATCCATCCCCAATTGTCGCCACCTCCAAGATTTCGACTATTTCTTTGTCAGAGAGGACTCTAAGTTGGCTACTGCACAGAGCACTCCTCGGTTCGCAAGTTCTCGACCACACGCCCCCATTACACCTGCCAAGAGTTTATGTGGGGATAGCTTCTTTAGGCCATACTCAAACTGTCCCAGTTATATGGCAAATACTCGATCTTTTAAGGCAAAGCTGAGGTCTCACAGTGCTCCAAAACAAAGGCCTGAATCAGGGCTGAAAAGGAGGCTTTCATTGAATGAAATAATGGCATCAAGAACTAGTTTTAGTGGTGTTAGAATGCAGCAGCCATATACTCAAGTTCAAGAAGATTTTGGCTTCTAAGAAGTTTAATTTACGGAAAACCCACTGGGGGTTGACATGGAGAAAGGAAAAAATCCAGCCAGTCAAGAAATGGAGCTAAGAAAGCGAAGCACCAAGTCAAGCCCCAGTCCCAGAGCAAGTGACTCAGTTGCACGAAAATAGAAACGGAAAATGTGAAACGACTCTTGTTTTCAAGAAGTTTCGACCTAGGATAATGCCTTTATTATCCCATGGTTCTTTAATTATCATATAATATAGAGCAGAGTGTTTGTATAAATTCCTCTATAGAGAAAAGTTGAGCAAGCTTCTTAAAGATTTTAGTATGCTAATTGAAAGGAAACATGTTCACCATTCAAATGTGGAGAATGTTATGGAAATATTTTTTCTTTTGAACTAGGTTGTATACATTTTTGTTGTGGGTGAGCACTTGTAAAATAGTTTTAAATATGTGCGAATATACTCTGTATATCTAAAGTATGACGAATTAGTAATATAAAAACGAAAAACCAGAATTTCTTAAATAATTAGCAATGGTGGGTATTAAAATCAATTTTTTAGTAGATTTTGATAAAAAAAAAAAGGTTAATTATGTGTTTAAAATTAATTATTGATTTTGATTTTAACTTATATTAAAATTTGTATTTTAATCCCAGCGAAATAGGGCATGGTAATCTCGTATCAAACTTGAAGTGTATGCTTGACCACAAACTATAGGCTTCCACAGACTGAGCCATCATCACCAACTGACAGCTCCAACGGTCAAAAAACAAGAATTCAAAATTTGAAATGTTTAAAATCTACCCATGTGCCAACGGTCATCCTTTATTCCTTCATTCTAGACTTCTAGTAGACGCGTAACAATTTTCCCTCCCTCCAAAACTCGTCAAGAAATATTTTCTAAAATAAAAAATACCATTGTATTCTTCAAAGAACCAATAGTGAATTCAAGAAAAAGCACAAAAATGGAGGGTTTTCATGAAGGATTTTCATCATCAAACACTCCCAGATCTCCTCTGGTTCCAAAATCGTCACCTTCAGGTATGTCCCCTTCTCAATATTTAGTTTGATGTAAAATTTTGAATCTTGGGTCAATTGAAATACAAAGTTTAAAGTTTACCGTTTTCAACTTTTTTGTAAGCGGAAAAATGGCAGTTTCCTTCAAAAAAAATTTTCTATTGATTTTTTTCAACCAAGAATCTATATTTGATTAGGTTCAGGAGAAAACAATGAGAACGATACAAGTCAAGACCAAATGAATTCCAAGTTGCATAACCCCAAGAAACTAGTAGCAAAACATTTCATGTCACCCACTAAATCTGCATCTTCAAAGATCGCATTTCCAAAAAAGAAAATTCTGGCTGAGAGGAATGAAAACTCAAGCTTTTCGGATACCCAAATTCGGAAAACTCCAGATCTGGAAATGAAAAATAGCCCCTTAAATTCGAGTATTGGTCACTCTGGTCGATCCTCATCTTGGTTTATTCCATCTAAAAATCATGCCCCTGTGTCAAATGATAATGGCGTTGTTGATTCATCTTTGAAGCCTTATGACCCTTACACAAATTACCTTTCCCCGAGGCCTAAGTATCTGCGGTATGATCCAAACAAACGGCGTATGATCTTTCACCATAAACTAAGTGAGAGCAGAGTGGGAAAAGATGGTAAAGAAATCCAGAAATGTGTTGGGGAAGAGGAATCTTCAGCAGATTCTCAAGATTCCTCAGTTAGTGCTCAAGAAAACGAAGAAAACACAGAGGAAGTAGATGATAATATCGATGATGATTGTGTGGTGGAGGAGGAGGAGGAAGAGGAAGAAGAAGAAGAAATTGAAGAGTTTGAGGAAAAAGGATGGAGTTTGAGAGGAGTATTAAAATTTCTGCTGATATTGTTTGTCTGTTTTCTGTCAAAGACATACGTAAGTTCTATGAAATCTTCAGCACCGTCACCAATTCAACAAGCCATTTTGGGTTTCAAAGCTGACCATCTTATGATTCAGAAGCAAATATGTGAAGCTGTATATTTGGAAGTGTATGGAGGTGGTTTCTTGGAAGTGGAAGAAAAAGATAATGGACTTGAGGTCCATAATATACTAATGGTCAAAGAAGATGATGATTTGGGCATGGAGGATAACAATACCGAGCCAGTTGAATTTGAGCGTGTTTATGAAGTGGGTAAGCATAGCGAGCTTGATAATGTGAAAATGGTTGAAGTCTACAACGTGGAGAAGGTCAAGAGTAGAGAGGCAGAATTGGTTGAAGTCGATAGTGTGGAAAATGATACATTGCACATGGAGGATAGTAAAAAGGAGTCTGTTAAACATGACTCTGATAGTGAAGTAGTTAAGACTTGTGAAGTTTCCAAAGAGGTGCCACTCGCAGTAGTTGCTGAAAGCAAGGATATAGAAGGTGGTGAATTAAAGTATACAGCAGAGGCAAAAACTGCTCCAAGTGATGATGCTGGTGGCTATGAATTGGTGAAAGAAGTTGAGGGTTCTGACCAGTTGAAGAAGCCTAACACTTTCCAGGAAGACCAGACACCACAGAAAACTGAAGGGGCGAAGCAGCCTAGTATGGAACTTATAGAATCACATGAGCTGCCTGTCAACTTGGTCGATGAAGTTGATGAAGAATTTGATAATGATGGTGAAACAAAGAAAGTTGGATCTAATATCCTAGTTGTTGCTGGAGTTTATACTTTCTCCATAATTTTGGCGTCTCTAGCTTTTGTCTGTCGTTCAAGGAAAGGTAAAACTACTTCTGTAGAAGATTCTCTTCCTATGCTAAACCCTTTTACATCTATAGTAGAGGATAAAGAAGCACGAGTACGTCCTGCACTGGAAGAAGAGTGTATTGAGAAGACAATAACCCCAGAATTTCCAGCTGAGGAAGAGCACATTAGAAAGGAAATTGTATCTTCTATTAGGCCTTTATCCTTGTCTAGTTCAATAGCAGAAGCAACTAAAGAAGTTGGCAGTTACATCCATGCACCAACCATTGAGTTGCTAGGAGAATTTGTGATTAAGAAAGTAGGCAGCTCCCACAGGAAAATCCCTGTGATTGAATACGAAGAGAGCAATGCTTCTCAAAAGGGGTTGAAATCTCGTCCAGTTTCTGTTCCATCTCAGCCAATCTCACATGTTTCTACTAAAGATTCACCGTCATATGGAAGCTTTACTGATGAAAGGAAGATTTTAAAGAAAGAGGTAACATTGAATCACTCAAATTCAGTAGTATGTTTTTGTTCCTTTTCCCTTTTGTCTTCTTTTTGGGCACTTCCATTATTTTCTGTCATTTCAAGATTACAACACTGCTAAAACACTTCCAACCTTATGCAGGGAGGCAAAGATGGAGAATCCAAGATAGAATTAACTACTCCAGTTAGGCGGTCGAGTCGACTTCGCAACCGCTCAGTTCTGTCTCCATGAATTTTCATCACTCTTTTACTGGACTAAGTGAAGAGGTTGTTTACTTCTGTCAACTTTATTTTATCTTCCTACAATCTGTGTAGGATATGGTTGTTTGATTAGATTAGATTGATGTTTCTTAATTCAGATAATTAGTCTACATTTGTCTCTGAAAGTGGTAGTTCTATTCTCTCTCTTCCATTTTGCTATTCCTTTTTAACTTTCTCACTGTCGTGAACATATATATAATTATCCCAATATTAGAAGCCATAATCTGTATAGAAATCCTATTTGTAAAAGCTATGATCCAAAACGAGAAAAACCCTAAATCTTAACCATTAGATTAATTCTTGATATTGTTACAAAAACTATACGAAAAAATTACAATAAAAAATGTATAATAATTAATAAAAAGCATTAATTACCTGTCAAAAGACAAAAAAGAAAATAGAAAGCACCCTTGAGGCCTACTAATTTTGGGCCCTTCCTCTCGGGGATTCTCTTCCTCATAGCCTCTAATTAGACTTGCCTTTTCTTCCACAAACAAAAAAGTTGATTCTAACTTTCATTCACTAAATAATTCCAACATCAATTTTCCGGCAAAATCTCTTCTTGTTTTCTTGTACACAGGGAACAATCCGAACAATTTTTTTCCCCTGTGGTAAACATGTTTTCATTCAATCAATGCTGAGGATTTTCTTGATCAATCCTCAAAAAGGTTACCTTCTTCTTAATGGAGAAATTTGCATCCCGACCCCAATTTATTGAAAATAAGGCTTAGTTTGTTGTTTTCTTGTTTAATAATGCAATGTAAGAATTTGGTGTACTCATGCAGCAGAAGAAACTTATAGAGATAACCAGTTTATGTATTTCTCTTCGTCAAGATTGTTCCTTGGGCAATCGTGAGTTTGCCCGTTAGAAGAGGATAAAACTTACACGAATGGCTCAACATGGTCACACGAGGACTCAATCATTTTCCACTTCTCAACCACCTCAAGCTAAGAATTTGACAGACGATCCCGTGACAGATAAAACTTCTCAGAGCACGGTATCATGTGTTTACAAGACACATGTCGGAGGTTATTGGCGAAATGTCACAGTTTTATGGAGCAAGAACCTGATGAACAATTCGTTAAGCATATCGGTCGATAGCATGCAGAGTGATCATAACCACACATGCAAGATTGATTTCAAACCTTGGCATTTTTGGGCGAAAAAGGGTTATAAGACTTTCGAGGTTGATGGAAATCAATTGGACGCCTATTGGGATCTTCGTTCTGCAAAATTTTCCGGCAGCCCAGAACCCTGTAAAGATTTCTATGTCGCAATAGTATCTGACGAAGAAGTGGTGTTATTAATAGGGGATTACAAGAAAAAGGCCTATAAGAGGACAAAATCCAGACCTGCCCTTGTTGATGCAGCTCTGTTTTCTAAAAAAGAACACGTTTTCGCCAAGAAATGTTTCTCCACAAGAGCAAAGTTCGACGACAGGCAAAAGGAGCACGAGATCATTGTAGAGAGTTCGACATCAGGGAATAAGGATCCCGAAATGTGGATTAGCATAGACGGGATTGTACTGATCCACATTCGGAATTTGCAGTGGAAATTCAGAGGAAATCAGACCGTATTAGTTGACAAGCAACCGGTACAAGTCTTTTGGGACGTACATTCTTGGCTATTCTGTGCCCCAGGATCCACTCATGGGATGTTCATCTTCAAGCCCGGTACATCAGAAGCGGATAGTGATAAGGAGGAAAATAGCCGATGTGATGATAGTGACTGCAGCGACAATAGCTGGTATTACTCGACGCAAAGCTATGCTAAAGCCTCACAGTTCTGTCTTTTCCTTTATGCGTGGAAGATCGAGTAGAGAAAATCTAGTCTATTACATGATAGATAGTATACAATCATGGTCTTCAAATTACTGCAGAAATATTTTGGCAAATACTTTTCAAGAAAGTAGAATTCACAGGCAATATTCATTATCTACACTACTCATTAAACAAATTTATTAATAATTTGATCTCCATAGAAGAAGTAGAACAAGATCAGTAAACAAATTGTGGAACAGATTCAGTCCTTCATCTCGCTTAGATTATAGGCCTTATCAATATAGTCCATAGTATTAACTTGGGCTTTCTGAATCCATTTTCATGGTCCACCACATTTTCAAGAAGAAATCTTTAGTTGCCATTTTCATATTCTAATCTTGTATGCTTTCGGAACTTCTCTTCCAAGTCCATTATGATATGATTCAAAATGTTGCATTCTACTACTATTCAATGAGAAAAAGAGATTAAATTTTAGCTTTCCAATACAATTTAATACTACAAACCAAACATACGCTAACAATGAAAAGATATTTCGAGCTCAGGTCTTGCTATTGTTCATATATTGAAAGTCCACGAATGGTAAAGCTCAGGCTCTTGAGCAACATGATATTGCTTTTTCTTATTCTTTTGAAGTAGTTTGGCTTGGAGTCTCCAAATTTTATGGATGAGCTTGTAACATGCCTTCTATTTACCTTCAAAGAAATAGAGAATAAAAGAATATCAATTAATTGTAGAAGACGTTCTTTTTTCCTTTTCGATATGTTAATTTTTTAGATGAAGCAACTTAGCCCCCGTTTGACATCCATTAATTTCTCATTCTCATTTTTCATTTCAACCACACATTCTCCTAATAAAATATTATTACACACAAATAAAAAAAAATTCATCATTTTTCCACCACACATTCTTACATCAATTACTATTCCAAAAATTCTTTTATACTCAAAATGAGTTTCAAACCCCAGGGGCTTAATATCATTCAAAAAATTATAAAAACTACACACGACAAGCATTTGATGAATTTAGGATTCTTTTGTAACAGAATTTTCTAAAAATAGTAAGCGATCTCCACACGTACGTAGATCAAACCTTTTTTTTGGATAACTCTTATTCAGTTCAAAGCTTCTTACACGACAACATTAGCACCTCTATCTATCAAACTTACTTTAGACAACATCGGATCGATCAGCACGTGAATTGAAGATCATGTTGAGGTGTTCATGACTTTCGGCCTCTTGATCTAACTAATCATAGGTGTTATTGCCTTCTTCATAAAATATTTGGGCTTATGATTAATCAAATCATTGCGGAAGGCAAAAGAGTGGTCTTATTGCATTTTGATGTTTGTCATAATTAAAGGATATACGGAATAATCACATAATAAATATGAATAATGATGGTTCCAATATAAATGAATTCACTTTACATCATGATTTAATATGGCGTTCAACTTAGGGACCCACCCATGATTTCCAGCTTTCGGCTGGTCAAACTACAACGTTGAAATGACACAAAAATAATTAAAAAGTTGATAAAACTTATATCAATAATTATAAATCTCATGAAATTTATAATTTTTATCAACCTTTCAATTACATATTCAGAATCTGTTCGACGCTTTTACTTTCTATAGAAGAATATTTTGAAAAAGCTTTATTTATTTTGGTTTAAAAATTAATTTTTAAAAGACTTTATTTTTCTGGAAGGGTTTTTAGGAAAAAATTACAATGGATCGAGTTCCTCTAAAAACTCTTCTAACTAGTAGAAACACTTTTATAAAATTAGCGAACGAATCAAAAAAAGGCTTTTGGACTTCAAAATCTTCTTTTGACTTTTCAAAAGCCATACCAAATGAACCCTTTAATTAATTTTTATCAAAATTTACTAAATTTCAGATTTTTAGCTAAACCAAAGACTGGCTAAAATAGAATTATGAAAAAAAAAAAAAAAAACAACCCACAAGATCTTAATTATGACTTACATATAGTTCGACAAAAGCGACAACTAATATTCAAGCCAAAATCGATAGTATTTCACCCTAATTGCCTAGCTACAACCGTGAGAAAAATCATATTATTCATATTTATCGAGAATAAGCTTGAATTACAATGAGAAAATTGTAGAACTCGTATGATAGATCATCTTCGCGTTCTTTTGTGAAGTATCTTAACTTCCGGGTACGAAATTAATTAGAAATACTCATTAACTTGCCATCTTATGTCTTGGAATGGTGGTTTGGGTTAGGGTTTTGGAAACAAAAATTGGTTTGCATGGCAAATGAGTTCGTGAATGGAGAGTAGGCAAAATTTGTAGAGGGAAAATTCACTGATCCTGTACTATGCCCTAATTCTTCTAGTGCTTTGATTTGTGATCTGAGGAATTTGAGATAATTAGCAGCTTCATCAAGCATTGATGCAGTGTCCATCTTGTTACATCCTGGGACCAGCCTTTGCAAAACCCTAAATCTTTCACTTATCCTTTCTCTCCTTTGCCTTGCAGCCACAGTTTGTGGGTCTGTTGATATTCTAATGTTCTTCCTCTTGGGCTTCTCCACGGCCTCCATGGTGAGATTTATCTGTTGAAAGCAATATTTAAATTAATAGATTCAAATCTTGTAGCCATTCATTTATGAAAAAATATGCACGAGACGGTTAAAAACGAATTTGATTTGCAATATAAAAATTATATGTATAAATGGGATCATTCTCTAACCAATTAAGCTTTTTGATGAAATTATTGACATGGTATCAAAGAGACCATCCATTATAAAAAATTATGCACCTGACCGATAATTGACGTAGATAAGGTTTAAATGAATACATGTGACTCTTCTTGAAGTGCTCGAGTTTTTAGATGGTATGGTTTGCATTACCGGCTTGAATGCTGCAGCTCGGTATATCATCTCTTTCATTTGCGCCATAGCGTCTGAGTCGGGTTCGGATGAAGATACATGTTGCTGGAAATTGATGTGTGATAAATTTGGATGTTTATCCGATCTGGATGTCTTGGATTTTGCGGGGCTTTCTTTGAGTTCACTCTGTGCACCACTTCTCTTTGTAGTGTAAAGCTTTATGCTTGAAGATATGGGTTGATTGGCATTTTCATCTGTAGATGTTTGTGAAAATGTCTCTTTGAACTGATTTGTATGGCCGTGGCTATTGCCTTCCTGTTTTCCATTGGCGACATGAGATACAGATGCTACTGATGAAACTGCATGAACAGTACCGAAATTGTTCCATGGGCTTTTGCAATCAGAAAATACCTTGGAAATCCCATCATCGTCTACCGATGTGTCTGTGTGGCTGTTGGTTGTAGATAGCAAGCAATCTAAGGAATCCATAGAGATAGTTCTTGTTGAGATTCCAGCTTTTACCTCTTGGAAGCCGTTAGTGGCAGTTTTTGGATGGCTTCCAATTCCTAAATCAGCTGGTATTTGGCCATTTTTTGGGGTCGTCGAGCAAGGCATTTCTACATTTATGATCTCTCTCCAACTTGCACCAGGCCCTGATTTTGCAGCTTCCTGATGCAGTAAAATCCTGCAGTTCGAATTAAAATGTGTTCCAGTGGCCAACACAGGCCTCAGCTGCTGAACCACATCATGTTGCTGATTGCTCCATGTGGAGGAAGTATTTGAGACACCAGGTGAATAATTCCAATCAAAACTATCCATTTGATTCAAGAATATCAGTAGAACGCTTCTCCTGAAAGAAACGCGATTTAATATATAGAAGCAAGATTTGAATCAATACATGTGAACCTACTCCAAAACAGATGGTTAACATGATATCAAAGTC
>CAIGRR010450090.1:0-11055 GCA_903798365.1 Fraxinus sp. 1973-6204 | reverse complement strand
GATTTTCATCTCTACCAAACACCCTATTAATAATATACATAAGATAATAAAAATAAATAAATGTTGGGACGAGGATCATGTTTCGTGTCTCTCCATTTGGAATGGGGGAATGGGCGTGGCGGGACATTTAGCCATCCTACTTTTATTGAAAATTTTCTTCAACAAAAACCTTGTATTCAATCAATTTGGAATCGACTACTTAAGTCATTTTTTGTTAGAAAAATCATTTTATTTCCCGTAAAAGATTTAACGCAACCAAATCCTAGTAGCAACGTGACATATTAGTTTTGTTGTGAATCGAGTCATCCATTTAACAAGATTACACATGCAATTTAACATTTTCAGCCGCCTACATTCATCTTACTTCTTAGGATCATCTTTGTCCTTTAATGATCCAAACCTTCATGTCGCACATTTTCGTCGTAATCCGTATCCGCTTAGTCCAAAAGAATTTAAATAAAAAAAAAAAATACATTTTCTTTAATTCGGTTATTCTTTAATAATAATTAAAATTTGATACCTAATATAATCAAATTTAGGGAAGACATGATGTCTATAGTAATTCCATTATCATCCCAGTTTTAACGTGTACTAAATGACAGGCAGATTTTCTTCTGCAATTCATGAAATTGACTTAATTCTCAAATACAAAACTGATGCTGTACTAATCTAAGACCAAAACAGCAAGAAATCCTTAAGTTTTCATTATGGTATACTGTTCAAGAGGAAAGACAATCAAGATTTCCCCCATTAAAATCAGTCAGATAGAATTTAAACAAAATCGTAAATACTCGGGGAAAAATAAAAGTTGAAACATAGGCCTCCATGCGACAGAATGGTAGATATAGGAAACTATTAGCAAGAGAACAACGATCAAGTATGTCCTAAATATGTTTGATAGATGATAAATAATAACTCTAAAGAAAGCATCTCAATGAATTCAATTCAAAACGATAAAAGGACGTAAGAAGAAAACTAAAACAACCAAGAATATCGAACTAATACCTCACATAACAAAGCACTTGAGCTATATTTCCATCCCATAGGCTTCTATATATTATATCTATTGGTGTCTTTTAACCTTGCTATCTTAGATTTCTTGGACAAAATATGCAAGTAGCTTAGCGAATCCAGGAAATCAATCAATTGCATAGAGAAGTTGCTATGATCTGACAAAGAAAAAAAATGTGAAAACAGTATCCAAATGTATCATACATGAAGACGAAAGGGGGAGGGATATAAACTCTTCACCTTGTTTCTTCTGCATCTAACTCAGAGGTCCACACAATGTCTTTCAATCCGGAAGAGAAATTCTTGTAGAACTGCCAAATAATTAGATATTGCAAAAAATCCATTAGTTGGTCAACTTGGCATTTGAAATAAATATATTTTAAGGACGTCTGGAAATTAAGCATTGCCATGCCTTGTGAAACTCCAGTGTGTCGCCACCAGTTTTACGTAGTTCCACCATATGCACGGAAGGAGCCACCTCAAAAACCTGAAGTAAAAATTTGTAAGTGACCAAGTATTCAATACTATTACTGTGTTGGAAAAACAGATGGAAAAATGGATAAAAAAAATTCAAGAACTCCTTTAAAAACTATATCAAGAATCCGCTGCTGAAGACCCAATTATCTTTATTTCCTTGATGAATTTTCAGCATCTTTTCCTAGCATGATGAAGCGTTACTTAAGAAGGTTTCAAGTGCTATATCCAAAAAGTAGTTTGCATATATAAATTAGCCAGCATACTTGGTGCAAACATAAGAATTTCACAGGAGTTCTAAAAGGCTACTGAAGCATTTCCTGCCTAAATTAAGTGCCAAAAGATGGTGTTTCTCGATGTAACAACACTATATAGTAATTCTTACACGTGTTTGACAACAAAGAATTCACAAAGTACGGATAATGAAATGTAAAGTATGTGCGTAAGAAGGTAGAGATGTCAAATGACAATGGAAAAATCATTATACTACTTTATTTCCTGAATCTAACAGTGAGCCAAGCATTTGATACTGAAATATTACAGTAAAAATAAGTGACTGTGACCTGAGCTATCTGCTTTTATGGCAAATAGAATATGGCTCAAGGATTTAGAGTTGCATCACACAAGACACTTGCTTTAAATTCTAAAAAACTTTGCCCCTGTTGGTCTCCCATTCTTTCAAAACATTTTTTTTTTTACATACTCATTTTCAATCACATTCACACAATAAAATATTCTACTCGTAACCTAAAATTTTTCCCTACTTTTTAACCACAATTTCTCTAAAAAAAAATCACTATTCAAAACATTGTTTTTCCAAAAAAAAAAAATGGCTATTTTATGAAATTATAGCCTTACAAGAATTAACAAAGACAACAATGGGGTCCTCACACTAGTAAATTTACAAACCCAATATATGACTAATTAATATTCACTACCAAATCAAACTAGGACAAACTAAAAAAATACTAATATAAATAACTAATAAATGGAGCTTTGCTTTCTTTCTTCTTTCTATCTATTTCTTTTGGTGGCTTGCTCCTTTTTATGATGATTTTTTCTATTGTTATGCATTACCTTGTATAGTACAGTACATATCCTTCACCTCCCCTTTTTTATTTCTTTTCCAAGTGAAACTAAACAACATGAGAAGAGCTATGCTACAATATCTTTCAGAAAACAACATAAAAAGCTCAAAGAGAATAATGTCAACTAAGGTAATTACGCAAGCTCTCAAGTCTACTCGCCATTATCTAAATATTTACCAAAAAAGAGAAAAACATTGTTTGAGCCATAGAATCATCTTTTCCATGCCATCTACAGACCATGAATCATTGAATTGTCATTGCAGCCTACCACAACCAAAGTTATTACTAGTATGATCCCCTTTTATTACCGAGCTATACATATAAAATTAAACCTTTACGGAATTTTGATATCCAAAATCAAGTTAATACCTCTGTAGCTACAGCAAGGTGACCTTTTCTTCCAGTCTTGTCACCTTGTAACTTCATCTGCAATAGTTAAAAATGAGAAATTGTCACACAAGTATGAAATTATCTCTTTGAATTTTCATTAACATTGATGGTATCCTCCCTTCCAGAGCTCATTAGTACCTTATAGTTTCTTTTGTGAACATTAAAACCCAAAGGTTTAGCAGCTTCCTCGATTTTTGACATAATTTCATTTGCAGGACGCTTTGAAGTAAAACGAGTTTCTCTCTTCACTAGACCCTGTATTTTTTTAATCCAAGATAAACATGGAACCTATTAGTTTGCCTGATGATTTTACTTAAATATGAATAGATAAAGTGCAGATAAATATCTTAATAACATGAACAGATATTTATTTAATCAGGAGTCAAAGTAACACAAGCCAAGTAGAATAGAGCTCAAGCTGTTCCAACAACTTTGCTAAGGAGGGGAACATAAACAAAGAGAAAGAGATGGTCTTCTAGACACACAAATTCAAAATAATGGACTTGAAAATTTTATATTTTGGATAGTATTTCCATTTTCACCCAACCGAAGCACTCATCTACAAGCACAGCAAAAGGAGGCAAATATACTTCAACTGACATACCATCTGCCTGCCAAACAGATTTTCGAGACTGAAGCCCTGTGACCTAGAAATAAGCTCAAAGGCATTCATGGAGACTGGTTTCTCTTTCCTCTCTGTAACAAGGTGTTCCTGCCAAAGAAAAAGTGTCACAAATGTTCAAGACGTACTTCTTATACTCAATTTCAAACTCAAGAGTACTGATGGCCTCTATTTCCCAAAATCAGACTACAAGCAAAGGAGGTAGCCATTTGATGGATATAAGATGATGTGGAAAAAGTCCCATTTGCACTCATTTGATGAGCATATCTAGATGACAGGTTGCATCATAAATTGCTTGTGAATTAATAGCTTACCTCAGAGTCATTGAAGACAGCATCCACATCATCAAGACTTACATCCTCTTCCTGTCCAAAATGTGCTGGCATGTAATCTTTCTTGAACCAATCATTTTCAAGAATTTCGGGAATAGTTATCCTCTGCAAAAAAGATGCAATTGAACTTACAATATACAGAATATCCCTCGGAATGTGTATAAGAATAACTCAGAAAAGAGAAGAGATAAAAAGAAAATACTGAACAGAGAATCGTGAATATTAAAAGAACTGAAGGTGGTAAAGAATTTTGAACTGGAAAAGCTATCTGAATAGTGAGAACAACAAAATTACAGGTTACGAACTCACAGTGAGTGGATTCGGGTCAAGAATACGCTTAATTAGCTTTCTTGAGCTGGATGAAAACCATGATGGAAAGGAGAAATCAGCCCTATAAATCTGGCACAACAATTAGTCAATAACATATCCACACAAAATCCTGGATACTGAAACAAGAAGGGATCTCTCAAAACTTACTTTCCGATACAAAGCTGTGAGATTCGACTCATCAAAAGGCAAGTATCCAGCCATCAGAACAAAGAGAATGACCCCACAGGACCATATATCAGCTGATGTACCATCATAGCCTTTATCAGTGAGCACCTGAGGGAAAAGATATCTCCAATGGTAGAAACTAACAAGAGAAATTTGATGTTACAACTTCTCAGTTACATAACAATAAGTGGTACCTCAGGTGCAACATAATTTGGTGTGCCACAGGCGGTGTGAAGCAGCCCATCTGCCTATAATAAGAAAAAGATTATGAGACTTCCTTCATCATTTATTTGTAGACTTATAGTGCCCAAGAAATGGCAAAAAATTGTATAAACTATTCCAGGATAAAGTTTAAACAATTGAAATACGATAAAAACGATATTTGTTTGACATAAGTAGTAGTTGCATTAAAAATTTGGAGAGCACTAACAAGAATAAAACTTTCCTTTCAAATATATGAATAACTCAAAAACCGATTTCACTTTTAAGTTTTAAGAACCAGGTAATTTTATTTTATCATAGTATTTGCAAGGTACTGAACACAATATTAAATTGAACCATATAAAAGAAGAGTCCATTAGTCATCAGTACTCAAGCTGGGAAAGCTCCTTTAGACATAATGAAAATTTTGTTTTGGATATGGCTCTGCTCCTTCAAGCCTTTTCAAGTAACCCAGATTGTATGAAGGTTCTGCGATCACTTTAACAACAATCTTTCTGGAGCTAAATGTCAGGACAGAGACAGAGACAGAAAGAATTAGACTGCATATACGGGAATGATTAATTTTGAGCACCTATACATACAGAGAAAATTCCAACTATGGTTAAAAGGCTTTCGCTTCGGGAAATTTTAAAGAGAAGAAAACTCCTTTGATTTCGAATATTACTTACATGATACATTTGAAGACCCCGAATTTGTAATAAAGAGAGAGTTAGATTCGCAATTGGCGGCAAAGTCTTTTTCAAGCTAGGTGGAGTACTGGCTTATAGAAATAGTTTAAGTTCCATAATAGGGACCCAACAAGAAATTAACACTAATCAAACAGAACTGGACCAAAGATCTAATTTCTCTTGAGCTGTATGCCTAAATAGCGTCAAATCACAAATTGGTTATCCACTGGATTACGTTATGACCATAAAGTGGAAGTCCAAGTTAAATGGATATCACGAACTGATAAGGACTGGTACATTATAGAACACCCTGGTTATAAAGATATGAAAACAATTGCATTCAGACTGTATTGTATCATTCGTTTCAGATAATTGGAAGTAAAAATAACCTGGAGAGAAAATGAATGAAACAATAAAAATGAAATTCTTTCACTAGCAAAAATGGTAAGGAAAAATCAGATAAGGGCACATACAGGACAAAATGGACCTCAGAAACAGTATTGAGTGCATTGTCACTAGATTAATCAGCCAAAAAGCTACTTCCTGGCATACAAATAGCTTTCTGTCACTTGATTAAGCAGATTCTGTCTTTTTCCACCAAGTATTTAGATCTTGAGTGATGATCAAATTCTTAACGCCCAAACAGTAAAAATAGATAATGCTAATGATTTAAATCACTTACACGCACTTGCTTCGAAATTGCACTTAACCCAAAGTCTGAAACTTTAAGAACACCATAAGAGTCCAGCAATAGATTCTCTGGCTGCAAAGTTTGGAGTTTGAGACAGATAGAAGAGGTAGTCACGCGAAATAACCATAAATAAATGTAACACCCTGGCGTTCCACACGCTATAGTAGGCACTAATATTCATGCATTTTGAGATTTTAAGAATTATATTTCCATAACTTGTAGATGATAATGTATGATGATAATATATTCATATAATTTCGTGAACATGGACTTCCTTGATGTGATCATGAAATAACTCTATTGATAACAGCATGACTTTATGATCATGTTGGCATGATAGTATAACGAGGATTAAATAAATTGGCACATTATGGCTAAGATATGATATGATATGACATGACATGATAATACTGAGAATGATGGTGTTACGATACAGGCCACGACAGTAATGAAGTTGCATTTACTAATAGAAATGGGATATAAGGCAATGAAGTGATAACTTGGGTACGTTATTGATAACTATGATGCTAAACATAGAATTATGTGATTATGATGATAATTATACTGTTGACCAGCTATGATGATTTTAAGGTAACTGAAAGGCAAGAAGATACCTAGGGTACATCCAAGATGCATGTTGCTAATGGTTATGGTTGGATTTTTGATAAATTGGGAATTCTAGAATGAGATACATCAAGGAATATAAATATACGATAAACATAACGTCAAGAAGATTACATAAGGTTGTGAAGGATTAATTTTGGATAAGTTCCAGTGTTGGTCACAGTGTGAAGAATGTGCAATTATCATGCAAGAATAATACTTAAGCTTTTGAGAAAAATGAATCAATTAATAGATAAAGCACAGGGTTCATTGGACCTTCAGATCCCTGTGGTATACACCTCTACTGTGGCAGTAATCCACAGCATTAATGAGCTGTTGAAAATATCTCCTTGCTGCATCTTCTTTAAGTTTCCCATATTTAGCCTAGAAATGGAGGAGCAAGTGAGACAAATTTCTTCGTAAATCACAAAAGTTATGTGGGACCACATATCAATATACACCAAAAAAAAAAAAAAAGCATACACTGTCGTGAACAATAAAGAGGTGGAAATTAATATGCTTCAAGTAGCACATAAATCAGAAGTCGATATAGAAAATTCAATTGACAGAAACTTACTATCTTGTCAAAGAGTTCGCCTCCATCAACGTATTCAAGAACAATGTAGATCTTTGTTTTGCTTGCCATAACCTATTATAAGATCAATCATAGAAAACATAAACCTGTACCATCTGAGGCGCGAGAAGTGAACTACTCGTATGCAAATATTTGATGACATACTTATTTTGCTTGTCATCTATCATGCACCAACACGGACACTGTGTTCGACATGATACGTGTTGGATACACCGACACGCGATCTTTAAAAAAAGTATAGACACGACACGTTGATTAAATTCTTAAAACCCTTTATTTATATAGTATAAATTTAGTTTTATACTTGTTATTAATTTTTCTCGTAGAAATATTTTAAACATGAGTACCTANAAGTATAGACACGACACGTTGATTAAATTCTTAAAACCCTTTATTTATATAGTATAAATTTAGTTTTATACTTGTTATTAATTTTTCTCGTAGAAATATTTTAAACATGAGTACCTATTTGTTACTTGCTAATAACTTTGAATTAACAATATATAATATTTCTAATACAAAAAAGAAAAATGATTACGGTAGAGTGTCCGAGAAGTGTCGGTATCGACTCGTGTTCGACACGTGTCGGATACGAACACGCTACCCTAATTGAAGTGTATGTTCTACAGAGCTTGTCATAACCTATTATAATTGCAAGCAAATAATAAGAAGATTTTCACCATGTGAGACACATCTAAGAAGAGTTAGCATGCAAAATTTTCACAATTTTACGTCCATTAAGAAATTACACAAGGACGAGTTGATATTGAAGTCTAAAACTTAGACTTCAAACAAAGAATAGGATGAGAATGAAACCGAAGAACTTAAGGACTCCTTTGAAGTTAACTATTTTTTCTGAAGTAAAAATTGGTGACATTCCTTTTAGTATGCACAACAACTATGGCTCAAGGTTTGAAGCAAGGTCGACAAAAATTGATTTGGAGATAATTTTACCATTTTGGCATTCGGTGCATACTTTAAAAAGAAGCAAGTTTCCCAATCCTAAACCTAAAAAATACATGTTTACACATAATTTACTTCCAAGTTTCACTAAGTAACTAGCTAAGATTATTTCAAATAAAACTTAAGTGAAGAAAAAAGGGATTGCACATTACCTCGAATAGATTAAGAACATTCGGATGTTTGATCATCTTCATTGTGGATATTTCCCTTTTTATCTGCAATCCAAAAAAATAAATAAAAATTGATTACTTAATCCTGCAACCAATCCGGGAAAAAAAATGATTACTTAATCCTTTCTTTTCTAGAATCGATTCTTAGTTCATGGGACCCACCGAACAAATCATTAATTTATCATAGGTAACATGAAAGTAGTAATTTTAAATCCGTTCTTTAATCAGTAAAGAATTACTATTTTGATTAAACGAATATATATACATTTACGAAAACATGCGTGCATGTAAGCATACCTGTTCGATCATCTTGTGATGGAGCACAAGGTCCCGGTCGATGATTTTTATGGCGACAGAATCACCGGTCTCCGTGTTCCTGGCGAACTTGACCTTGGCGAAGCTGCCTTCGCCCAGAGTCCGACCCAGCTCGTATTTCCCGACCCGGGTCCGAGTACCAGGCACGGATTTGCTCATTCTCTCCTACTGAAGAAATTTCAAAATTTAAATGCGATAGAAACAATAAAAATCTTGACGGAAGAAGATTGAGACGAATGAAAATCCTGCATTCAATCTTAACGACTAAAGATTTTAGACAAAAGGATGAAGATGAAGAGGACTGTCTGTGATGTGGGGTCCCATAACGACACGGCTTCTTTATTAATATTATTCTTATTAATTTATTAATATAATATTCATACCCGCCTCCCCCTTCTTCTATTAGTAGTCTCGTTAACCCTCACATTTTTCTTTATCTCTTCTATGTAACTATGTTCAATCTCATTATTTCACATAAACGTCACGATAACATTATTCTTACGGCTATTGTCTCCAAAATTTTCTTTTAAGAAAAACCAAACCTCAAAGTTTTTATCTTTTTGGATTTTTTCTCTCGACCTTAAATACGAATTTCAGCGATTTTTCAATTGAATTATTACTTTAATTGTCTACATTTGGTTATAGAATTCGGATATATATATATATATATATATATATATATATATATTAAATTTAACTATTGACAAATTTCATCACTTATTATCCTTCAAATTTAGTAAAAATCACTTAGCTTGCCATCATAATTTATACCGTAATTAATATTCTATACACAGAATGGAAACGTGAATAATAATAATTGATTCTTGTATGTAACACACTAATGAGTATTTGTTCGAACTTTGCTCGAACAAACATGAGAATTATTATAATTTACCAAATAACGGAAAAAGTAAAATATTATAAAAATGAATGTAATGTTTTCACAACATTTAAAGACTTCAAACAAATAAATCATAATCAAAATGAAATTCTAATTCTGTAAATAAATTCAAATAAAACTAAAAAAAATTGTAAAAATGACAAAAATGTCCATAAACTATCTCAAAATAGAAAAACGCTAAAACTGACTCCTACACGATGAAATTTGAAACTGAAAGTTTGACAACAAAACCTAAAAAAAAATGTGAAGAATCGTAAAACATTTTCGGATTGTACTCGCTCACGTAAATTTGAACTAAAAGTTATGCTTGTTTTAGTAGGTCGTCCTTATTTTTTCTCTTTTTCAATAGAGTTATGACTTTCTTTTCTAATAGTTCCGCATCATCTTGAAAATGAAAAAAAAGAAAAAAAAAAAAATAATGAGGAATTATGGTAATATCTTCTAAAATACATAATTTTATTTTAACACTTTTATAATTTTAATTAATCTGCATGAATTTTATTTTTATTTTTATTTTTATTTTCATTTTTTTTGTCTTTTAATGAATTGAGACAGTTCATTATACATAAGATTGTACGTAGCCGTTAACAAAATTGAGTAGGGCAAGCAACGGTGATGTGTGGGCGATTTTCATCCATAAATGAGTCAATTATTGATAAATCTTTTTCTTCCAGACTGTGTGGTTATTATTTTCCTTTTTTTTTCTCTTCATAAAATTAAAATCCAGCAACAAATGGGACATTCATTACCTTGGCTCCATTATCATGTTTTTATCAGAGGTTTATTTTAGATGACTGTTTTTTGAGTTTCGAGCAATCGAATAATATTGTTCATAGAACTAAAGTACGAGACTTTAGAAGGGAAAAAATCGCCTTTTGAGAATGATGTAGAAGAGAAACACGAGAAGCCCTTCGAGACGGAGGATGTACGATGTGAAAAGTTAATAAAATCCTCAACTAAAGAAAACTCTTAATGCCTTACGCATTCAATGAGAGAATCGGATTTCATTCCACACGAAATTAATACCACCATTTCATTCAATCCAATTGCTTCATAAGTAAGATTAACTAGTGAATTGGTCTTTTCAAATCGAAGTGTAGACGGGGATCTATATGCACCGTGACAAGCTTTCCTTCTTTGAATTATTCACATAGTATTGTCTTGTTTTAGGTACTTTCTAGAAGGGCATATAGCACAAAATGTCCTTACATTTTAAGGAAAATTATGTTTGTACAGAAAATTTTTCTTCAGAATAACTACAGAAACTCACACGGGGAGTGGGCCCTATGTGAATTAAATATTGTAAAAAAAAAATGGACCTCACCTATTGTGTGTATTATGTAGGTTGTCTGTAAAAAAAATTTTCTATATACTAAGCTTTGTTCATCTTTTAATGTCATTGTGCAAAACGTTCAACTTTTCATTTTTTGACATTTTCATCCCTACCTTTCACATTTCATTGCCCAAGAGGTCATTTTCAACAATTTTCAAATAAAAATGACGATTTTACCCTCA
>CAIGRR010450079.1:0-12679 GCA_903798365.1 Fraxinus sp. 1973-6204 | reverse complement strand
GAGGCGTAGATATATATAGTGTAGAGGTTTTAAGTAGTATGGGCTGGATAAAAACCTTGGAAAATGCGAATTAGGTTTTCTTGAGATACATGTCTTGCTTGAGCGACAGCTCAGCGACAAACGAACGATGGTATGTCGCTCGAGCGAGGTCCAGGCGAGCGACACATCTTCTATTTTTACTTCTCGAGCGTCAGGCGATAGGCTATCGAGATTGTGACGAGTCTTTTCTCCTCGTTCTATACTCGAACCATATGACTTCTAACCTATACAACTTACCGCTTAAAACTTTGACTTTTAAAAACTCTTTTTCAACAATAATTTTGTCAAAAAATTGCTGACATCTTTAAAACCTAACAAACTCCCCCTTCGACATTATGTGACAAAACATGTATTACAAATCAGATAGATTCAATCTAATCTACCCAAAACTAGTTGACTCAGCTAAATCTTGTTTTTTCTTTGTCCAACATGTTTCCTGAAAAAAATAACTCAAATAGCAAGTGTAAAAGTACATGAAACAGTAACAGGAATAAAAGCATTTGAGACATTTATTCATAAATTCAGCAACATATCAGCTAAATTAAGATGCAATATCAATGTAAGCCAACACACCAAAATCAAACATTGATATCACTACCTATCAAAACTTAATATGGCTAAAAAAAAAAAGAAAATATTATATACATCCGAAAAGTGTCAAAAAATATGTTTAACTCAAATTCATAGACGTCCAAAAAAAATATTTTTAAATAAAATTATGACATACTAACTGCATACTCTCCCTTTTGTCACAAATGACAAAGGTAAAATAGTATATAATTACTCAAAGATGCAGTTGATAACATGCACATGCATAATCAATGATCAATAAACTTTCCCACGTGCTCAGTTCAAATTTAAATGGAGTAAATTGTATAAGTGACTCTTGTATGTTAAGTGCCACTAATTTCTTGTGATTAAGACTCCAAATCTTATGATTGTGAGAAATGACATGTTAAACATATTGTTAAATAAATTTATTCCTCTACTAATGAAAGTCAAACCAATAATGCATGTTAATACCTATAAATAAAGCTCAATTTTCATATAAAGTTCATTTTTTCATGTATATTATTCTTTTCTCTCCATAACTTTGAGCATATATACATTTTCACACAATTTATATTTTTCTTTCTCAGTTTATCATTTTTCTCTTCAATTTTTCACATCTTATGTGCATATTCTTTTCCATTAAGCGACTAAGATGACCCCTATAATGAGTTTTGGACCTATGACTCCAAGCTAGTTGACCATAGGGTATCAAGTTATGAGAAACCCCTCGACCTTAATTACTCGGGTTAAATAGGCTTCGAAGAAGAGTATAAGATAAAACATTTTTATTTTATTTAAGGGGATATACTCGAGGTTATGTGTACTAAATTAAGGTCACTTCATGTTCAAAGTCACTTTACCAACAGATGACGGCAATCCCAAATCTCACACACGAGGCCAAGACTTACTCACAAGATCATAGTGTGTGCAATGCAGATGGTACATGAAGAAACCTATACTAATTACTCTACATAAACCTAAACAACACATCAATAAACCTCATACTTGGTCACAACATACATGTTCAAATAAATCATATATCATGATGTAGTAAAGAATTTTCACCTTTTTTTTATTTTTCAATTTTTTTTTTTATTTTAAAACAAATTAAACGGCCTTAAAATTAAAATCAAACAAAAAATGAGATGCATGCAATAATGAATCAATCAATTAAAAAGCATAAGTATGCATCAAAAGTACCTAATCAATTAAGTATACAAACGCTTTTACCTTTAAGAGCACTGCGATCAATTTCTAATTTCTCAAATCACTATTTTTCACCCATACTTGACTAATGGAATATTTATCTCGAGTCAACTCTGTCATAAATTTGGTCAAATGATTCACTTGATTAATAAGGAAGTCAATTCGATCATCAAAATCCTAATTTCTAACTCTATTGAAATTCTGATTTTTATTTCTATCCAGGAATTTATGACACCAAGGCCTTATATGTCCTAACTCACCACAAATGAAGCATGTAGGAATAAATTTAGGAACAATTACAGATTTCAAATCTTGAACCTTATGTGGAGGAAACTTATGTTGTATCGATGATTTCGGTCCTCAGATACCTACATTCTCAGTCATGTTCCTCTTCCATAGTTTGCGACACTTAGGTCTTATGTGTCATATCTTACCACAATGGTGACATGTAGGGATGAACCTAGAAGCAGCTTTTGGTTTCAAGTTTTGAACCTTAGGCTTTGAGGTAGGTACAAACTTATTAGAAGATGAGCTATTATGAGAATTTGTTTCATTATAGTCAAAATCTCTTTTATTCCCAGCCGTTTTGTTCATTTATAATAAATTATCAAGTTTCTGAGAACCATTCAATAAGAAATGAAGTTGAGTTTCATATTTTTCTAGGTCACTTGTTAAGATTTTAACCTTAGCTTCTAGGTTCTCGTTGACAAGTCTCAACTCACTCAGATTTTTGGTAGAATCCTGAAGGTCAGCTATGAGTTTCTCTCTCTCTCTCTCTATCTCAAGTTCATTAACCTTCTTCAATACGACTTTATTGACCTTCTTTATCTTAAGACTCCCATCAAATAACTGTTGGTATGCCTCGCGAATATCTCTCTTATCCTCAGAATTCTTACTACGTTCATCATTCTCCACCTTCTCACTATTCTTATCAGATTCATTCTTAACTATAGACGTGAATGTCATAAAGTTCCTTTCATCCTCACTACTGGAGGTATCACTCTGAACACTTGAATTGAATTCATCATTAGTCAGAGACACTGCCAATGCCTTACCCTTTCCTTTTATTTAAGTTCTTCTTATAGTTAGGACATTCATTCATATAGTGACCAAAATCCTGACACTCATGACAACTAACTGAATGAGATTTCTTACTAGAACTCTTAGTATTAGTCTTATCATGCTTGTCTTTCTAAAATTTACTAGGGGCATCCTTCTTCCTCTAATGAGATTTTCTCCTATTCTTGAGAACTTTTTGGAATTTCTTTACAAAATGAGCTATCTCATCATTCCCAAGGGTCTTAGTGTTGGTAGACTCATCATCATCTTCCTTAACGGTGTTCAAGGCTATAGATTTAATCTTCTTCAGTTTAGATATGGTGAATTCATAGGTTTGAAGGGATACTACAAGTTCCTCTATCTTAACTGTATCCAAGTCCTTACTTTCTTCAATCCCAGTAATCTTGGGTCTGAACTTCTTAGGTAAGGATCTAAGGACTTTTCGAACTATTTTAGACTCATGGACTTTTTCACCAAGATTGAAACTAGAGTTCACTATATCATTCAACTCCACATAGAATTCATCGAACGATTCATTGTACTTTATTCTAATTTCTTCAAATCTAGTGTTTAACATCTGTAGCTTGGAGTTTTTAATGGTTTTGGTTCCCTCGTGTGTGGTCTCTAAAATATCCCAAACTTCTCTTACGGTTCCACACATCGACATTCTCCTAAACTCTTTAGCGGACACTACCAATAACAGGGCATGAAGCCTTTTACTATTCCTAGCTATTTCATCCTTGGTCCAAAGAGAAACGTCCATGGGGATAACTACACCTAAAACAGTAGAGGAAGGATCAGTCCAACCATTTTGTACACTAATCCAAATTCGCTCATCTAGAGACTTAAGGAACGCTCTCATTCTAACCTTATAATATGCATAACTGCTTCCGTAAAAAGGGGAGGCACAGAAAGAGACTGACTCATCTAGATTAAATATGGGTCAAGAATCGAAATGAGTCTTTGATACCACTTGAAATAACAAAGTTTGACCCAACTAACACCTAGAGGGGAGTAATTATGTGATTATGCGGAGTTTAAATTTACCAATTAACAAATGCAACAAATCAAAATTATTAATTAATCCAGGTGAATTCACATGCGCAACTATCCTATGTTGAATTATTGTAGTTAATAAATTACTAAAAAATAATAACATTTGAAAATTGTTGACGGAGAAAACCCGTAATTGGATAGAAAACTCCGAGCCCAAGCCAGTAAAAATTCACCATAAATGAATCAATTTACAGTACTGTCATACTCGACTAACTATAGTACTTTCTGACCTCCTAACTGTAATCACCAAAACCTTCCTGGATTGCGTGCTACTTCACCAACGCCCAATTTTCTAAATTTGTCCATCTCCAGTTAATCAATGAGAACTCCTCGTTCTCCAATAACTGGAACTCTGGTCACCTTCCTTGATCTTCAGAACTCTGACAAATGTTATGGAAGTATATGTTTTGATGTTTAGTTTATGTGAAATTGATATATTTCAATGCTATGAATAAATCAAAATGAAAGTTGAACTAATAGAATGATTTGTAGGAAGTAATCTCTTATTTTTCTCAATGTTTAGCCCTAATTTCTCGAATGGAGGCGTGGATATATATATATATATATATATATATATATATAATGTAAGAGGTTTTGAGTAGTATGTGCCAGATAAAAACCTTGAAAAATGCGAATTAGGTTTTCTCTAAATTGCGACGACTCTTTTTTCCCCGTTCCATACTCGAACCATAGGACTTCTAACTTATACAACTTACCCCTCGATACTTTGACTTTCAAAAAATCTTTTTCAACGATAGTTTTGTCAAAAGATTGCCAACATCTTTAAAAACTAACAAATCTAATTGTGGCTGAAGCAAATATTTTGGAACACTATCAAATTTCTAAGACCTACAAGAAGAAGCCTGCAGCTTCTAGTGGCAAAGGATCTAAGTTGAAACCAAATGAGGAATTTCCCAAACGAAGTGATAATTGTAATTTTTACACTTATCTAGACCTTTGAATTAGGGAACTTGAATTTACTTTTGATGAATTATAGCTTAATATCTTGTTTATATTATTTATTACGTAAAACTAGATGATTAGATGTGATTGGAATAAATAAACAAAAATTGGCGAAAATGATTATTTTCAAAGTCAACTCTGACTAAGGAATGATGATTTAAGATCATATGGAGTCAACTGGATGAAATTAGAAGGAAAATAATGAAATTGCAAGAAAAAAGACCATGCGGAACAAAAGGATGAAATATAGGGACCGAATGAAATGAATTTGGAATATTCTGAAAATTAAAACCATACAATACCATGTTTCACGGGTTGTCTTTCCTCTTGACACTGAAAGGGACACCGTCCAACAGTAGTCTGCTCTGTTAGACTATCTTCTGCATTCTCTCGATCATTTTGAGACGAAATAAAATTTGATTACAATTTGTAGAAAGCTTGCGACATAAAATTGAAATACATTAAAAGTAACTTGATCGTTGATTGTTTGAAACCTAGAAATTACAATTGATGAAAGCAAGAAGTTACAATGGCTAGTGGATGGGGCGAACATTAGAAAATTTGAAAGATGTTTGAAAGACTAATACCCTCTATAATAACATTTGGAACAAAAACCTAAATGATAAAAGTAGACGTTTAAATGACGAAGAGTCATACTAAACGTTTTCCAATTTCTGGCTATTTTACAATTTAATAAACTATTACATTGAAAAGGAAATTACAACTCAAACTTGAATTAATATTTACAATGTGCGGCCGAAGTTCGGCAAATTGCGGCTGCGATATGATCAAGAGGTTTAAGTAAAGCTGTGGTCCTTGACATTCTCCCTCATTTGTTTTGGCAACGTCCCCAGAGCCTTCAATGAATGATATGCTTCAATTAATGGTTTGAAGGCTTCAAGGTCTTTTACGCTTTCCCAAGTATTCTTCTCGCCGTTGCATCCGCTCCATTTGACTAAGTACTCTTGAAGATAATTTCTAGAANCGTCCCCAGAGCCTTCAATGAATGATATGCTTCAATTAATGGTTTGAAAGCTTCAAGGTCTTTTTCGCTTTCCCAAGTATTCTCCTCACTGTTGCATCCGCTCCATTTGAACAAGTACTCTTTATGATATTTACTAAAAGCTCGAGTAGTTCGATGGTCAATAATATTTTCAACAACCATCTTTTCGACTCTTTTCAGTTCAAACACAGGTCACTTCGATTCATTTCTAGATGTGTCCTCCTTGTCGGTAAAGTATGACTTGAGTACACCAAAATGAAGGACTTTATGGGTTTTGCACCATGAAGGAAGGCAACTCTGTATGCGACTTTTTCAATCCTCTTCACGATGGGTAATGGTCCAATATATTTTGGCACCAATCTTGAATCTTTCCCTCTTATCGGTTTATAACAGTTTCTGTCAGGGAGTTTCACCATTACAAAATNTCTTTTCAGTTCAAACACAGGTCACTTCGATTCATTTCTAGATGTGTCCTCCTTGTCGGTAAAGTATGACTTGAGTACACCAAAATGAAGGACTTTATGGGTTTTGCACCATGAAGGAAGGCAACTCTGTATGCGACTTTTTCAATCCTCTTCACGATGGGTAATGGTCCAATATATTTTGGCACCAATCTTGAATCTTTCCCTCTTATCGGTTTATAACAGTTTCTGTCAGGGAGTTTCACCATTACAAAATCTCCAATCTTAAATTTAAGGAAACGTCACTTCAGATCTACAGACTTTTTGTACCATTTTTGAGCTTTCTCAAGATAGCTCATAATAATTTTAATATTTTGTTTCCACTCTTAAGAAAAGCTTTTTGCTTGAGGAACTTGGTACTTTGATCGATATCCATAGCATGAGGGAGTAACGGTTGCTGGTCAGTAGCAATCTCAAAATGACTCTTATTGGTGAAAGAGCTCTTTTGGGTATTGAAACACATTTGAGCTGCATCTAAAAGCTTCATCCGATTTTTCTGCGAAGTAGAGATAAAGTGCCGAAAATATTATTCCAGCATAGAATTGAAACGGTCCGTCTATCCGTTAGATTGTGGGTGAAAACTAGAGCTCATGCTCAAAGTTGAACAAAGAAGTTTGAACAAATCGGTCCAAAATATGCCAGTAAATCGAGGATCCGATCAGTAACGATGTCCTTAGGCAGTCCCCAGTAGTTGACAATATGCTTGACGAAAAGATNTTCCAGCATAGAATTGAAACGGTCCGTCTATCCGTTAGATTGTGGGTGAAAACTAGAGCTCATGCTTAAAGTTGAACAAAGAAGTTTGAACAAATCGGTCCAAAATATGCCAGTAAATCGAGGATCCCGATTAGTGACGATGGTAGTCCGAGTATTTAATAACATATTTGAAGAAGAGTTGAGCTGTCTCTTCGGCCGATACATACTTGGGCGCTACGATGAAAGTTTCATACTTGGATAGACGATCTACCATGACAATGACGGTGCTACAATGTCCAACCTTTGGCAAACCGACAATGTAGTCCATCAGTACACTCTCAAAAGGTCTAGTTGGGATGGAAAGGGGCTCCAATAAACCTGCCTTTTTCTGATGATCTACTTTATCTTGCTGACAAACAAGACCAGCTTTCACATAAGTTGCAATGTCTTCCCACATTTGAGGCCAGTAGTATGCACGTTGTAGTAGTGTAAAAGTCGTTCCTTTCTGATGATCTACTTTATCTTGCTGATAAACAAGACCAGCTTTCACATAAGTTGCAACGTCGTCCTACATTTGAGGCTAGTAGTATGCACGTTGCAGTAGTGCAAAAGTCGTTCCTTTCCGGGATGCCCTGCCCAAATAGTGTCATGGCATTCTGTAATTAGTATGAGGTCGACCAAATATTGAGTAGTCGAGTTCTTCTCCAAAAGCGCTCAAATTTGGTCCCTTGTATTCGTCGTAACCGTGCTCCCGAAAGAGTAGCCATAGAGCAAATGGTGGCCAAGTTAGCCCGGTGACTGAGGGCATCGGCAACATAATTGCTAGATCCGGGTCGATACTCTAGCCTAAAATTGAACTCTGAAAGAAGTTCCTGCCAACGAGCTTGTTTACTTGATAGTTTCGATTGTGACATGAAGTGACTAACCATTGTGTTATCTGTCTTCACAATAAATGAAGACCCAAGCAAATAGTGACGCCATTCCCTAAGGCAATAGACTGCTGCCAACAACTCATTTTCGTGCGCCGAGTAATGACGTTCTGCCTGATTCAACTTTAGGCTCTCATAGGCTACCGAATGTCCTTCTTGTATAAGGACTCCACCAAGTGCAAAGTTCGAAGCATCGGTATATACTTCAAAATGTTTAGTCATATCCGGTAAAGCTAACACCAGTTTTGTCTATATAGATTTCTTCAACCTTTCGAACACGCCTTGGCATTGGGATGACTAGTCCCAATCCTTATCCTTCTTTGTCAATTTTGTAAGTGACAATGCAATTTCTGAGTACCCTTTTTCAAATCTTCGATAGTAATTACATAACCCAAGAAACGAACGCACATCGTAGACATTCTTTGGTGGTTACAATCTTTGATGGCTGTAACCTTCTTCGAATCCATGTGAATTTTACCTTAGTGGAAATTTCTTCGATAACTTATCCTACATGATGTCCTCAAATTCCTTAATAAGCTTTCTTACAGGTTTTGGAATAGGGCCAATTGCCTCTTCAATCTCCTCTATTCGAAGAGTGCACAAAAATGAGGGTTCATTCTTTTCGAAACCCTTACTAAGTTGCATGGCCGAGATACTCCTCTCGCTTATTTTCCCAGCTTGTGTGGGGATGACGCACGGTTTACTACCCATCATCATTAATGAGTTAGAATATGGTAACAATGTTATCTTTATATCCAGAAGAAATTCCAATCCTAGAATGAGCTTGAAATCATCCATCTGAACTGTCGATAAATTCATCCTTCCTTCGAAAGGACCTGCTATGATTGACATAGATTTCACTACTCCCGCTATTGGTTGAGTAGTGGAGTTGATTGCTTTAACATTCCCATTACCTTTTTCTAGAACAAATTCGAGCCGCTCTACTTTAGTACTTGGGAGGTAGTTGTGGGTAGCACCGGTATCTATCATAGCCTTGATTGACTTTCCATTAATCTTTACATCAATGTACATTAGGTCTTTCACCCTACAAATACGAGCCTTCGATTCTTCCATCTTCGGCTCTTTCGAGGAACTTCATCCCTTTTAGTAGCTCGGTGTGATAGTGTATTGCACCGATTTGAGAATGCACCAACTATATCCTCATCATCTTCCGAGTCGGTCTCGCCATGACAGTTAACTTGTGGAACATCTTGCTTTGAACTCATTCCACCACTTGCTAGTTGACAATATGCATTTACCATCTATTTCTGAGGACACTCTGCTACCTGATGGGGTCATTCACATAAAAATTAAATCAATATAGGAGTGGCATCACATCTGCTCTCTATTGCTTTTCCCTTATTCCAATTGTTATTGTTGTTGCCGTTATAGTTTCCTTGACGGCTGTTTTGATAGTTTTCCTGTGAGTTACTCTAACGGGTGCATTCATAGGCTTCTCCCTTATTATGAGAGTAAAGCTCTCCCCATTTGAGTTCGAGCTGGGTTTGTAAGGTCTGTTTCCACCTCCAACAAATTGACTATTTTCTGAAGGTTGATCATTTCTCAATTCTGCTTGATAGTCACTTAAACATTTGGCAGCTCCCATAGCCACACTCAAATCAGTGACATTCTGTCTTAGAAGTTTCGTGCGTGTTCATGGTTTCAACCCTTCCATGAAGGTGAATAGCTTATCCTTTTTCGACATATCTCGAATATTCAGCATATGTCCTGAAAAGGCTTTCACATACTCCCTGATGGAGCTTGTATATTTCAGTTCTTGTAATGCCCGACGTGTCGGTATTCCACATTTTCTAGGAAAAACTGAGATCTGGTCGCTTTCTTGAGGAGATCCCATGAATCTATTTGAACCTTATTGGCCTGAATGTGAACATACTTTGTCTGCCACCAAAATTTACATCTCCACCAAGATACATGGTAGCTGTTGAAACCTTTCTTGCTTAGTCTTTGATTGAAGCCGCAAGAAAGTATTGCTCCATGTCAAACAAGAAGTTCTCGATTTCTTTTGCATCGTGTACCCTCCATAGGTACACAGTTCCGAAATTCTGAGCCAGTGAACATGCTCTTGTGGGGTGGCTTGTCTATTGCCAACGGCGCATTGAAGTACTAGTAATTGAGCTTTCAACTCTTTCATTTCATCCTACAAATCAGGTATGATAGCAACAGCTTTAGTCATTATTGCGTTAGCCCTTCAGCTTTCATCTAATTGGATGTTTAATTCTTAAATTTTCATCTCTACCACATCGACTTTTACATCGGGGCCCTCCACAGCATAGCACAACATAGTAGTTGTCTCATCAAGCGCATCATCGCGTTGTTTCGTAGTCCTCTTTTGGACATCTACCACTTTTGTGGTGTTTGATGAAATTGGATCCATACCTTTCTTATCGAGGGTCATGAGCTGCAGCTCTAATATCAACTTTCACGGGTTGCCTCTCCTCTTGACATAGAAAGGGACACCGTGCGACAGTAGTCTGCTCCTCTAGATTACCTTCCGCCTTCTCTTAGTCATTTCGGGACGAAAGAAAATTTGATTACAATTTGTAGAAAGCTTGCAACATAAAATTGAAATACATTGAAAATAACTTGATCGTTGATTGCTTGAAAACTAGAAATTACAATTGATAAAAGTAAGAAATTACAATGACTTGTGTAAGGGGCGATTACTAGAAAGCTTGAAAGATGTTTGAAAGACTAATACCCCCTATAATAGCATTCGGAACAAAAACTTAAGTGGTAGGAGTAGACATTTAATGATGAAAAATCATAATAAATGTTTTCCAATTTCTAGCTATTTTACAATTTAAATGAACTATTACAATGGAAAAGAAATTACAACTCAAACTTGAACTAATATTTACAATGTGCGGTCGAAGTTGGATAAATCGCAGCTGCGATAGGGTCAGGAGCTTAAGTAAAGTTGCGGTTCTTGACACCATGGGCACGAACCTTACTATATAATTGTTCTTAATTCGAAGACAAAGTATTTTATTTAATATGTATTCTTGACTGGCCTGGTATGTTTTCTTAAATTATTTAATTGCTTGATAATCATTGGGTAATTAATTGCTGCTTGTAATTTCGGGAGATTCACAATAGGTTTAAAACTTTTCAATTTCAACATACTGGTAATAGATGCTAGAAATAAAATGTATGATATGTACAATTATATAGATACTAGTATAATTGAATACTTTATATATGAATTCGGAATAGTAATATGATTGGGTTGTGTTTAGAATAAGTTTACACCTCAGGGTAGATAGTTAAATAAAATTGAATTATCTATTGTTATAAATACACAAATCACACTAAATTACATAGGTCAACAATTAGAAATAGAATAATAATAATAATAATAATAATAATAATAATAGGTGGATTCGAAATTTCAACACATACATCTCATATTTTAGTTTGAAACCATCTCAGTTAATTAATAGATTAATTTAGATATAAGACAATGAATCTTTTTTTGTCGCAATTACATTTGAGTTTGATAACAAGTTGATACAATTTAATTTAAAGTTTATTTTTTATGGGACGATACTCTTCTCATCACAATATTACTTGTCAACTATCACATACACTTGTGGATTTCGTACGAACAAGAAGTTTAAAGGAGAGTACTTCATTTGTGATAAGGTATGTTATTAATCTTCGAAGTGCTGATTATAAAAGATGAACAATAAGAAATAAGCAAATGTGATTGATTGCATGAAATACCATGTGTCTAAAACGAGCCTTGAAATAGTAATTTTTTAAGTGAATTTAGTGGTTCAAACCCAATTGAAGAATTTATATGAATGTAATCCATTTCAAATTGTCAAATATTAACGATTTCGTTTCTAATGATATCCGGATTGAATCCGACCCTATTCAACTCTAAATGAAGTTATTTTGCTTTGAATCTCCTTCCAAACAAAATGAGATCATGCATTCGAATCATGAATCAAATCCCAATTAATGAAGACATGAATTGGATGTTGAAACTTTATTAGTCTTTAAACTTTATAAAACTAGCAAACCTAAATACTTTATTATCAAAATCCTCCTCGTCAAATGACCAAGAAAATTAATAGTGCGGAACATATCTTAATACTTTGGAAATAATTATTTATTACTGGAATTTGATTCCGGATCTTAAATCTTGATTATTGACTCTTTTGGTTTTTGAGTTCTTGATCTTGATTTTTCTTCTTGCTCCATAATCTTGATTGTCTTGTTCTTCATTTTAATTACTCTAATCCTTGTTCTTGATTCTTGATTGTGGGTTTTGGATCTTCCTTTTCAATATGTTTTCTCTTGTATTTTTGTGTTGATGGGATGACACAAAGAATGAGAATCACATATGAATTGAGGACCATAACCATATTTATAGTTTTCATATGTATTTGGTCCATCGTCAAATAAAACCCTAATGAATTCGGTTTCTACACATATAATCTGGCCTACACATTATTTAGATGCCCCAAGCCCAAAAATTTAATTCTATATTAGACCACTTTAATTGGGATCAACTTTAAGATATCTTTATACACAATTAATTAAATATGTAGGCTCACATGACAAAGTAATAAATCCAACAATTTCCCACTTGGGCCACATATGTTACCTTATAAATGTGTACAACCTTATGATGTCAAAACTTTTGCCAGCATAAACAAAAGCATCTCCAAACAATCTCGTCCATTGAT
>CAIGRR010450062.1:0-11335 GCA_903798365.1 Fraxinus sp. 1973-6204 | reverse complement strand
TTGCTTCTTTTAATGTTGGATGCTGGTTCATTTTCACTTGCTAAACTTGGAAGCAACTAGGAAAGGGTGTCTAGTCATTATCTATACTTCCCTGACTTGTGCATATTTCATGATTAAAATAGATATGTTTATTATGTTGAATTTAACATATTTAAGTATGGGGAAAAACATTTGAAAGATTAAAATAATTTTTGTATTCAATCAATATAGTCGAGCATATCAAACATTGTCGTCATTCTTTCCACCCGAGCGCTTCTCTTTTAATTACACGGTAGAATTGAGACTTGATGCACTCTTGTAATTGTTTGAAAAATTAAACAATGTGGCTTCAATTGGTGGGCCGTCGAAGAGCCGATATGGCTATTGAGACTTCAATTGGAAATATTTGTGTCCCCTAATAAAATGTCAAACAACTTTGTTTAAAAATTAAACTTTTATATATTTTATACATGGGGAATCTAGGTTTACTCATATTTGACAAAGGATTCATGTCCAATATATATCAAGTATAACAGAGAATTAAAAATAGGAAATAATAACAGAGACATGAACACAATATTGCCCCTGTTTGGGCTCCATTTTTTCAAAAAAAAAAAAAAACACATTTTTTTCAAAACTTATTTTTAACCAAACATTCTTTCATAAAATAATATTACACATCAATTTAAAACTTTTTCTTATCTTTTGACCAAATATTTTCTTTAAAAAATCAATATTCCAAAATGCATTTTTCTTCCAAAATGAAGCCCAAACAGGTGGACTATTACGACCCAAAAACTTCAAATACATGTATACGACCAAGAACACTCTCAATTGAAGCATCATCAACTTTAGCTTCAATATCCTGTGGTTAGGAAATGATCCATTAAGAACACTAAAATGCTTTAATATTTTCGTGCATGTATTAGTAAAGAATGAAATTATTCCTTCTAGTACAATCAATTTGAAATATTATTTGTCCGGTACTAAAGTTATTTTATTATTATTATTATTATTATTATTATTATTATTATTATTATTTATTTCTTGGAAAACTCTTGTAGATATTGTTAACGTATCATTTAGATGGTTTTAGATCTAATCTTCCTAATTTTCATACCAAACTTACTAAAATCACTCTTAAGGTTTGGTAAAAATACGGGCCATTAATAATCGTCCTGTTCAAAGTTTGGCATAAATCAAAAAGTACAACAAATTCTTGATCATTTAAAAAATCAAACGAATCTTTAATTATAAGATGCTCTATATTTTAAAGAGTCAATCCATAAAATTATGATACAAGAAATTCTTTAAATTAACATTTAAATTTAGATAATGAGATTGACTATCCAAATTTGGAGAGCCAATTCTATTTTCTATAATTAAATATATTCAAAGTATTTCAATTTTCGATAGAGGAAAATGAGTGCTGCCATCTCTACTTTAAAAATTTATAGATACTCTCTAAAATTTAGATACTCTATAAAATTAAGTGTTGCCATCTCTACTTTAAAAATTGAGCTAATGAATATTCTACCAATAACCAAATTTGAGTAGAGTACGACTAAGTTGTATGAAGAAACATCACACAAAAATGTTGTCTTAAAGAAAAAAAGGACATAGAGACGCCATAGAACGTTGTATAAAAAATTAAACATAATATAAACTATAATTGCCTATTAGTTTTTTGTGTCATTAGAGTTAATCCTGAAATTATGTTAACTTTTGCTTAGAAACATATAATTCAGTTAATTTTTAATTGAAACCCACAACGAAGATCACGGGTCAAGGTATAAGGTGTCTTAATTTTATTAAAAAACCTTGTTTAAGTTTCGAAAATGTTTCCGAGAGTTTTCGAACTATTTCAAATTCAGAAACATGTCTTAAACGAAAAAAATTAGCATTTTAGAAGTTTTTCAACAGTCTAGGTATAAGGTTTAGGCAGTGGGACGGTTGGCAGCCAAACTTTGACTTATTTAACATACTAATTTAAATGTTCAAAGATGCTGCACGTACAGTGCCGACGTATCCTGTACGTGTAGCTTCGTTCTTAAATGTTTAAGCATTTCTCCTCCATAAATTGAGACTAAGCCCATGCAACAAAGTATCTCCCACAATCTCTTCCCTTTAAAGATGAAGGCATCAGGTATTGCACTGTATGTTATGCTCTTACTAGCCGTAGCCGAGCCCCTTGTTTTCGCGGCCGTAAGTTGTGATACGAGTAAACTGACCCCTTGCTCATCTGCCATCATGTCCGGTACTACACCTTCGACAGAATGCTGCACTAATTTAAAGCAACAGCAGCCTTGCTTTTGCCAGTACCTCAAGAACCCAAACTTCAAGGAGTTTATTAACTCTCCCAACGCCAAGAAGGTTGCTGCTGCTTGTGGAGTGTCTTTTCCCACTACGTGTTAACTATCTCTGCTTATAAGAGAGTACTTAGGGAGTACTATTCCCACTAGAAGTGACATACAAGCTAGCTTTAATATGAATAATGGTGCACTTGTGTTCATCTTTCCTAGTTTTAATTTCAATGCGATAGGAAAATAAATAACTCTTGGACCGACTATCTTGTTAACTTATTTGCATATGGGATGTGTAAAAAATAAGGGAGTGTTGGACAAGTCCATGTTTGCTATTTATAATAGAGATAACTAGAATTGTCTCTCACTCTATGAATATTGATTTCATGAGCAATTCACTATTAGAAGTAATATTTGTTAATGAAATTTGCGATTTTTATTAGAGTTCGAGTCAAATGTTAAAAAATACATTATAATATAAAACTAAGCATTAATATATACACACACACACAAAAAGTGAAACATATATCTATCAATAATAGTTGTTGATCCCAAAAAATGTATCGTGCTGATGTGGTCAACAGATCACAAGACCTATCATATCCACACAAACTTTATTCCTTCACACTAAAACAAACCATTAGTCATACATGACCTTTCCCCAAGGGGTAGTTAGCCACACAGACTCTCACGGTCAAGTCAGTTGGAGAAATAATAATATGAGTGTGGGAGAACTTTAAACGTGATCCTCCAATATAAAAACGGGGGCGATTTTGGATTATCTTTGGATGACACTAAGTGTGAGCTTTTATACTTTGGCAAGACTAATGAAGGTCGTTGGATGACAAAGCACGTGACCTCAACCAAGCGACTGACCTTTCTTTTCGTAAATATCAATAAATCATAATCTTAAATGCTAATACTATTTTCGTATCCATAAGGCCTAGCTTATGGCTTAGGACATGACCAAATAGGCTGGTGGCGGTGGCGGTGGCGATATCGGTGTCTTGCCAACTACAAGATCTGTTTAATCCCTCTTCACCGTCTCTGTCGGCTCTTCCCATGGGGTCGATTTAGCTTTATTTCGTGGGGGAGAACGAATCGTCCACACTCGTGGGTCAGTCCAGCTTCGCCTCATGTTAGTGCACGGGGAGTGGGACGCCGAACCATTTGCCACGTTAGAGGGTTTAGGTCACGCCGGAGCCCTCGTGTAGAGAGGCGTAACAATAGTCCCTAATCCAAGTATGATTATTTATATAATGCGTGGACTTTTAAGTTCTGAGGAGAAGAGAGGATGTGGTTGAACCAACAGCTCGAGTTTGAAGAATCAGGGGAATCATTTGAGAGGGGCTAGATTGAACGAAGTGATTCCCTTGTTGCAAAAGGCGAGTCGATTTGATGAAGCTGAAGCCTGTGATAAGGCGTAATCTTTCGAGATGATGCCCTTTTTGCAAAGGGCAAGCTGCTTTGATGAAGCTGAAACATGTGATAAGGAGTAATCTTACGAGGCGATGCCCTTGTTGTAAAACAGCTGGGTGTTTATTGCTATTTCCAAACTTTACATTACGTGTGCATTTAATGCGCAATGATGATGGTATGTTACAGTTGGAGCAAATCACTTGAGTCTAGGGCGCGTGTAGGTTACGGTTTTATCTGAGCCCTTCATTTGAATTTTAAAGAGGCATTTTTTTTTATTTTAACGTGTTGGATGTGACTACAATTGTAAGACTAAGATTGTAGTAAAGGTTGATCCAACGGTCGGGGTTCGACCTTCCTGTATATATAAAAAACCAAAGCCCTACCCTCTATTTCTTCTTTGTTTTACAAAAATTTAAACCTACAAGTGTTGAAAATTCTCTAAGATTCTCGAGCACCTCATCCGCCTTTTTTCCTACAACGATCTCCGTTTTCTTCATTTCCTGATGACGAAAATTTGTACAAGTATCCAAGACTTTCGTATATCCTCCCTTATTCACGTAAAATGGCCTCTTCTTCCAAAAAAAGGTCTGGCAAAAAGGTCACATGGAGGTATTGATATGGCATTGATATGTGTCGAGGTGAGTCTGCCTCGCGTAATTCCTACTGATAGGATTATGGAGGCCATGGGGCCCTCACAATGCGTGGATGATGCAGGAGGGCCCCATAGATTATAGTATTAGGTGGGAGCCTCTTTGTAGGCTAGTGACATTCAAGAAATCGAGCTAGAAACCTTCAGGGAGAGATATAGAATTTTCGATACTATAGAAATGCTCGTCCCGACCCTTGAAGAGAGGGCATGTTTCCCAGGGAGGGTGTGTGACACTGAGTGAGGCGGTTTTGAGTGGGGAGATGAAGCTGCCTCTTCATCCCTTCTTTAGGTACAACCTTAGGCACTATAACCTAGCTCTTACCCAACTAGTGCCAAACGCCTGGAGCTAGCTGGCTTTTCTTCTTTGGAAGGACGTCACTCTTGGCGAGGACATGACTCCCTATGTTTTCGAAACCCCTTTTCAGCCCCAAGCCTCTAGTGGGGGAAGTGACTGCAAGGGGTGGTATTGTATGAACCTATGTTGGAGGTCTTGTAACCGGAACTCGCCACACAATTAAGGCTTTACAACGCCACACCGGCCCCGGAGCTCGCTTCTCCAGAAGAGCCGTCAACAAACAGTTTCCAGACTGGGGAAGGTCTGTTGGTTCCATCGCCACATTGATGTCTGTTACCTCAGTGAATTCCGCTATGAATTCTTCCACTGCTTGTCCCTTCATCAAGGTCCTTGGCTGATATAAAATGTCGAATTCACTCAATTTCACTACCCATTTCATCAGCCTTCCTGAAGTATCCAATTTTTGGAGTACCTACTTGAAGGGAAAACTAGTCAACACGTGTATATTGTGGGCTTGGAAGTAGGGTCTTAGCTTCCTAGAAGCGGTCATAAGGGACAAAGCAAGTTTTTCCATATTTGTGTAATGCGATTCAGCTGGCAGAAAAGCCTTACTCACGTAGTAAACGGGCAGTTACATGCCACCTTTTTCCCTTATTAGCACTGAACTTACAGCTTCTGAGCTTATGATTAAATATAAGAGTAACGTTTCTCCTTTCTTGGCCTTTGAGAGGAGTGGGGCTTGCCCCAAGTACTTCTTCAACTCTTGAAAAGCTTCTTCGCACTACTCATTCCATTGGAACCTCTTTCCTTCCTTTAGGACCTTAAAGTACATGAGACATCTATCTGTTGCTCTGGAGACGAAACAATTCAGAGCTGCTAGACGACCCGTCAAACTCCGCACCTCTTTAGGCTTGCAAGAGAACTTCATCTCCAGTAGGGCCTTGATGTTTTTAAGGTTGCTTCTATGCCCCGCTGGTTGACCATGTATTCCAAGAATTTCCCCGAAACCACATCAAAGGCACAATTTAATGTGTTCAGCTTCATCTGATACTTTTTTAAGATTTTGAAATTGGCATCTAGGTGTTCGATATGGTTCGTAATCTTGAGGCTTTTTACAAGCATGTTATCAATGTACACTTCCATTGTTTTGCCTATGGGGTTAGCAAACATCTTGCTGACTAGCCGTTGATAGGTAGCCCCAACATTTTTCAAGCCAACCGACATGACTTTATAGTAGTAAAGGCCTCTCTCAGTTATGAATGAGGTATTCTACTCGTCGGCTGGGTGCATGAGAACTTGGTTGTACCCTGAGTATGCATTCATTAAGCTTAAGAGCTTATAGGAATCAATCAACTGGTCGATCCTTAGAAGCGAAAAGCTGTCCTTTAGGCATGCTTAGTTGAGGTTGGAGAAGTCTATACAAACTCTCCACCTTCCATTTGGTTTCTTTACCAAAACTAAGTTGGAAATCCACCTTGGGTACACTGCCTTCCTTATGAACCCATCGATTATAAGCTTTTGCACATGTTCATTCAAGGCTCTGTATCGCTCCGGGTTTAAAGCTCTCATCTTTTACCCGTAAAGGGTGAATTTGGTGTTCACATTAAGATGATGGCATCTAACTTTAGGGTCAATGCCCACCATATCTTCAGGCATACATGCAAACACGTCCAAGTTGTTAAGCAATAAGCCTTTGATCCTAATCTTTTCTTCTACCTCAAGTTCCTTCCCTACTTGTAGCATTTTTGTTGGGTCATGTGGGTCCACCGGGAAAGAGTCGAGTTCCTCCACTAGGGCTACTTATGAGTTCGATTCGATGACCTAAGGGTCTAAAACCACACCGATGACCCCTTTTTTAGGGACATCTATCATGTTGGCGTCTCTCCTTTGCTCAAGGGTAAGACCTTCCTCAAGTACGTTAACCATTTCAGTGTCCAATAAGACCATGTTACGTTGCCGGGCTCAGAATTTTCCAAGGAGCTGAGGTAGCATTCTTTGGAAGCCATCTGATTTCTTCGTACCGTAGCAATTCATCTTTCAGTGGGAAACTTCATTTACAAATGGTGTATGGACGTAATAGCTACAAGATCTTTCAAAGCGGGCCATCCTAACACCCCATAATAGGCAAATCAGTAATGTACAACGAGAAATTTCGTGAGGTGATGGGCAACAATTGGGGGTGCTCCCATTTCTATTGCTAGCGTGATTCTCCCTCTAAGAACAATAGTGTAGCGGTAAAATCGTAAAGAGGGGCTATCATGGGGATGAGCTCGTGACCTATCATCATTTTATCATAGGTGGTTCCAAATAGGATGTGGACAGAGCTCCCATTATCCACCAACATGCGTTTAAGCCTGTTTCTGGCTACGACGGCTCAAACCACCAAGGCGTCGCAATGGGGTTAATGAACCCCAATGGCATCTTCCTGCGAAAAGGTTATTGATGGGGGTGCTATTACCAAATAATTTTTCATAGAAATGCCCTTGACTTCTCTCGCATAATTTATTTGAGCATTACTTAACTCTCTCCCCACATGTAGGCCACCAATAATAGTATCAATCTCCCTCATGGGGCGTTATCCGCCTGAGCGATGGTTCTCTTCTCAGCCTTTATCCGACTCTAAGCTTTATTTCTTTCCTACCCAGTCCCTGTCGAGGTGATTCATCTCTACCATGTCGCCTTGCTTCATCACGTCCAGGTTCTCAATCATGCCTAGGTTGAGGCACATTCCGTTGTACTTGGTGCGTGTTTCTCCTATCGATATGGGAGCCTGTTGGCTCCTCATAATATGGTCTGGATAAGCAATTCTCAATGTTGTGGCTGTTAGTTCGGTGGTACGTGCAGTATTGCCGATTTCTAGGCTCTTTCCTCATTCTCTTACGTCTTCCCTTGGATTGGTTCGATTATCATTAGGCCTCAGGTCTGACCTCCTCATATGCCAATGATGATATTGCATTTAGTGTGGTAGTAGCTAGTGTTTGGTCTAAGGTAGGGGACAATGGAATGTCCTGCTTGGGTCCATTGCTGGTTTACCAAGTGTGACAGGACCTCGTCGATGTCTCTGAGGGGATGGGAGTGCCAATGAAGTTCGGGTGCGGTGGTCAATCAACTCATGATTGACAATTTTACTCCTTATCATTTTCTCCAAGGCATCGTATGAGGTGGGGTTATTGTTGTGCACGTCTTGCCAGAAGAGGTATTCATGTTGAGGTCTCCCCTTAAAGCCGAAAGGCCTCTCTTTCCGTAACCTACTCTCAATATGTCATTTCATCCATGAATCGAGCCAGGTAACTTTTCAAAGTTTCACCTGCCTGCTGCCTCACATCCTGCAGCCTATGGATTTGAGTTTTTCCTTCTTTATTGAACAAATACTGGTTCAAGAAGGTCTTCTTGAGATCTGGCCAACTTGTGATATGCCAACTGGGATGCGACTATACTAAATTTCAACAGCTCCAGTCAACATGAGATGGAAACCTCTGCACTTTAGCACTAGTGAGGCTCCTCTAAGAGATGTATGGGTTTTGTAATTGTTGAGGTGCTTCGTTAGGTTGTTACTTCCTTCGTATTTAGGTATTTTTGGTAGTACGAAGTGATTTTGGAATGGGGGCGCTTCTTAGCTCCTAGGAAAATGGGAGACTCTCTTCGTCATCGTCCAACTCAAAAGATCTGCATGGACCGTCTGAATCATTACCCTCAACTTGGTAGCGAGGGGGTCGCGAAGTTCCCACTTGATTTCTTAAGTTCACAGCATCTCTCCTCTCCTGCCTATTTCTAAGAGGGGGAGGTGGTGGAACTCCCTGCGATTCATATCTTTGATCATGTTTCGGTCCTCTTTCTACAGCGGCTCTTTTTTTAAGAACCAGACTTTTCTTCGAGGTTCTACTTACTTTAGAGGGATTTTACGACAAGGACACTCATGGTTATAGTGTCTAATTCTCTACAGAAGGTGCCAATCTATTGACCCCAAAATATATACCGCTGATATAGTCAACAAATCTCAAGGCCTCACACATCTACGCAAGCTTTATTCCTGCACATTAGGACAAACAGTTAGTCACACATGGTCTTGTCCCAAGGGGGTGGAGTTGGTCGCGTGCACTCTGATGGTCAAGTCAGTTGCATAAATAGTAATATGAGTATGAGAAAGCTTTAAATGTGATCCCCCAATATAAAAGGGGTCGACTTTGGGGAGAATGAGTAAAAGATGGGACATCAAGATTATAGCTTTAAAAGTCTAAACTTGCATTATCTTTGGATGACACTAAGTGTGAGCTTTTATACATGGGCAAGACTAATGAAGGTCATTGGATGACAGTACACGTGGCCTCATCCAAGCGACTGACATTTCTGGTCGTAGACGTTAATCAATCATAGCCTTAAATGCTACTTTCGTTTCCATAAGGTCTAGTTTACATCCTGGGACTTGACCAAATAGGGCGACCAATAGGGCAGTGGCGATGAGTTATCTTGTCAATTACAGGACTTGTTTAAGATCTCTCTTCACCACCTCGCCCCAGGCTGGCTCTTCCCATGGGGTCCGAGCATAATGAGGTCGATTCAGCTTGTTTCGTTGGGAGAGAACGGGTCGTTCACACTCGAGGGTCATTCCAGCTTCGCCTCGTGTTAGTGCACAGAACCGAACCATTTGCCACGTTGGAGGGTTGAGGCCACGCTGGAGCCCTCGTGTAGAGAGGCATAACAATAGTTATGGAATATAAATTTAAATACTTACTGAGCTTCGAGTGTCTTGCTATTTATACTGAGTTCCACTGAAAAATAACAAAGCCTAATTTGAATTGATATAAAATTTGCAGTACTTCAATGCTAAAACAATATAATTACCAAAATAGAATATCTTTCCACTAGAATATACACGCTCAAGGTGAGTCCAAAGTAGTGACGAAATACGAAAATCAAAATAGGGCTTGAGTAACTAAATTTGGACGGCTATAAACTCCGGTGAATGGTTTTATATTTTTGGCAATGGCATATTTTCGATAAAATCTGCAAGCGTACATGATCATTATTGACAAGTAATAGTTGTGCGAGTAAAAGTATTGTCGCACGAACACTAAACTTTAAATTGAGCCCCTGTTTGACAACCATTATTTGAGTAAAATGCAGTTTTGAATACTAATGTTTTTGGAGAATATGTGGTTAAGAAGTAGGGAATAGTTTTTTCTTTACGTGCATAAATTTTTTTGTATAAATGTGTGTTTAAAAATGAGTATGTAATAAAAAAAAAGTTGAAATATTGGTTGTCGAATAGGGTCTGGATTGTATTAATTCGTTGTCAAATTCAAATGTAACCATGACAAAGATTTTGAGATTTTTATTTCTAAAGTTATCCTAATTGTAATCTAAACTTGTGGGAAAAACTATACGAGAGAATGACGTGTTGGGATTCCAAATCCACCATTTTTATCTTGTTTCAATTCTCTATCTACTTTATATAGTGTAATTTGTGTATCATTGACCACTGTTATATCAATTATAAACCTATTTCAAAGCAGAGCCCAATAATATTCCTATCTCGAATTAATAAGAAAAATAATATATTCATCTACACGATTGTCTATGTGATTGCACAAGTCATAAACTATAGGGCATAAACCTTTATTACTAACCCTTATTAATCCATTCATCTACCGATTATCTATGTAATTGCATAAGTATTAAATTATTATTCGTAACATTTACTAAATCTTGTGTTGATATTACACTATTCTAGACGTATCTTGAACCTCTCGGAAACAAAATAAACAACTAATTATTTAAACGATGATCAAGCATTTAAATAAAAAATTAAGCATGCAATATCAATCAAGAACACAAATAAACTAAATTACTTATTTTTGAATTAAAAATAATCAAACAATAAGTTTTATCTTCATCCCAACATTAAATAGTTTATCCTAGCATAACTATAATAAATTATAGTAAGAATTTCGGAAATTCATATCCAAAAATGTATAAATACAAGACAAGATGTAAAATCAATTTCTTTAGTCTTCGATTCCAATTCCTTGAATCTTGAATTTCTTAATATTAATTGCCTTCAATTCTTTGCTAGATTTGTTCTCTGCAATAAAGTATGATAGAATGTCGAAAATATAGGCTCAAGGTAGATTAAATCACGAAAGATATTTCGATTTTTATTTTAAGTTAAAGCAGCTTACCTCTAGCTTATTTGAGTATGTAAAATCGGGTACTTCTGCACTTGCTAAATGTCCTGAAGAAGAATTTGCTAGTCTCGAGGGTCTTTCTAAATAGGCATTGAGATCAGAAGGCTTTATGGCTTGCGATTGAATGCCTTCTACTTTTAACCTTTATCTATTCGGTCCCTGGTCCTCTTTCTTTGGTTGGCTAAAGTCCGTGTAATTTGCAATTTAAGCCCTTGATTTCCAATTCATACCCAATTGGTCCTCAATCTCCGAATTAAGTATAATATGCCTTACTTTTGCTAAATTTTCGTTCCTTTTATCCAAAATCATCTCTAACATAGAGTTTCACATAAACAAATAATATTTACACGAAACTAAACTATAATTCCCTAAAAGTACTCCAAATATCCATCATTATTTATGTGTTGATCTTCAAATGATTATCAACAAATTTATCTCACCTAGCTAGTGCTTTTGCCTCCTAAACTCACTATTATGCAGGGAGCAAGAAGAGAAATAACTATTT
>CAIGRR010449959.1:0-12933 GCA_903798365.1 Fraxinus sp. 1973-6204 | reverse complement strand
TAAAAGAGTTTTCATTTTCTAGCGCCAGAGACGAAAGTCTCATTTGCCATTAAAAACTTCCAATTCAAATTTAGAAGAAGTCATAATGAGAAATTTGAATGAATGGCTAATGAATACAGGTCAGGCAGAGCATACCAGGAGTATACACAGTAAGTAATAATTCAAATGTCAGCACTACAGAGACAATAACATGAATTATACAACCAGCGGAATGTATATACTCAATTCAGTGATTTACAGATTCAATTTCAGACAAGAACTTCAACAATTCATGTAACAACTTACAAGATATTGCACAAATTATTACAGCTGCAATATATAGTATTGAAGACATATACAGAGTTTTTGAATCGCGGTTCTTGACTCGAAAAACAAGACAACCCTCATATTCTAGACAACTCAAGGGTTTCTGGACAAAGGAATTGCGAAGCAAAGTCTTAAACTCAGGTTAAAATGTAATTCAGATTCACAATAACAGTATAAGCAACAAATCAATGCACTTAGGTAAAAACTAGAACGAATTCACCAAAGGTCCTATGTTATGGTTTCAAGAAACTAAATCACCACACGAATCAAATGAAAAAATAGGTTACTGTCTGCCCAAATCGAGACCCCAAGAGCCACGACATGCAGCTCTGATACCACTGTAGAGATCAAATACCACTCATTAGCCAATTAAAACATACAATCAACAAAAATAAATGTGCAAGAAACTAAAAAATTGTAAAGAACACGAGAGATTTTTCGCCCTAAGGCAAGAGATTCGGAATAATCCTAATCCCCTTTTGAGCTCCCGCCAATCCGGAAGAAATCACTCTATTTAACCGATGATCAAAGTCTGTTCATCATTACAATCGGCACTTAGTAAAGAATCACGCAAGAATCATCACCACAGCTTCGAACTCTCTTAAATCGTAAAAGGAATCCACACAAGGATACACNTATTTAACCGATGATCAAAGTCTGTTCATCATTACAATCGGCACTTAGTAAAGAATCACGCAAGAATCATCACCACAGCTTCGAACTCTCTTAAATCGTAAAAGGAATCCACACAAGGATACACAATAGGCTCACTACAAATCACTCAAGAATTGTACAGCCACTATCCTATCGAAGATTACAAAAGATTTCGATATAGGTTGCTTAAACAACTGAATGGCGCAATGAGAGAACAGAGAGATTGAGAGAGAAGTCTAAGAGAGTGAGAGAAGAAAATTATCTCCCAAAATGAGCCAACCCTAGAGTTATAAGAGAAGACACGTAATAGAGGCCTCCAAGTAATAAAGTGTCCAGCCCAATAGTCCAAATATGCAGCCCGTCTCTTTTAGTAAGGCCCAACATCATTGTGCCATATTCTTTACAATTGTCAAACATATGTTCATCATAGATAGCATCAAATCCAAGAACCTTAAACAAAGTAGCGGATGAAAAACAAAATAAAATGGAATTTGCTGATGGATTTGGAATCAATGTCGATTAAGTGATCAAATTGAAAAACGAAAAAATTTACCAACTGCCATTTTAATCCGCAAGAACAAATCAAAAGAATGACCTAAATATCGTTACAATTACAAGGCTTTTATATGTTGGGAAAAAAAGATATGATGAGTGATGATTTTAGACCAAAAATCAACTTATCAATCCTTACCAAAATAAAATGGACAGAGTAACGTTAAGGATATGAGTAAAAACTTCAAAGAAAAGAATGTAACGTCAAACGAAGTGTATGCAAAGTCGGGACAAGAGTTCAAATCTTGTCCTTAAGTCAAATTTGCCCCGCAACGGTACCTACGGATGATGGCAATCGACTCCCAAGATACAACAACAAACTTCTTGTTTTAGTAGCACTTCAAAACACAAGAACAATGAACCAAAAATTGGTTTTTGTAATCCTTCAAATGAAAAATGGAAAAATAACTTTTATGCAGAATTTTGGCTAGGAAATGATGAGTTTAATCTTATGCTATGATTGCATATCATTAGGATGAACAAATGGACATCCCAATGGCCTCATTTATATAGAAGGAAAGGTTGTCAGTGAAGTACCGTGCCTCAAACTCATCAACATTTGTCAAGGGTCGTGACATTTGCTGTCGCTAGCCCATCGCTCGAGCATCAAAAATAGATACTTTATCGTTCGCCTGTCGCCTGAGCAAGGTCGCTCGAGCAACAGCCTCCTCGCTCGAGCGCTAGGCAAGCGACGGAGTTCGTCAAATTTCCGGCCAGTTTCTTCTTTTTTTCTTCCAACTTTAGACCATAATTTATCATTCACTCAGAATTGGTTTAGAGATTCCAAATATACCACGACGATCTACTCGACGAGAAAAACAAATTAGTCTATTTATTTTCATAATTTGACTATCGGATCACGTTCGAATATTTGGTTGAAGTTGACACGTAAGTCACTTTTTCATGATTTTATACTTAACCAATTCCAACATTATACACAATTTATATTAGACATGTTTTGCTATGATCTTGTTTTGGTTTTGCAACCATCTTCAAGTGTTTGCTGGAGACCTTCAAGATCAAAGTAATAGAAATGATTGGTTGATAAGTGAATAGTACTTGTGGGTCCTCAAAAATGTGTTGATAAAAAAAATGGCTTGGAGTGTTTATAAACTGTTTATAAATGATCCTTAGTGGCAAGAGCAGATGACAAATGTTTCTCCATCCATCCATTTTACAATGGAGCAATCAAGTTTCGCTCATACATTGAAAGGAAAAGCATGGGGATATTAAGTAAGATTGTTTGTTGGAGTCTCATTGTATGAAGGGTAAGTGGTTTTGATGAAGGATTCTCTAATCACGTCTGAGATAAGGCGAAAACACTAACATTCGATGCATGTGTACACTTTTTGTGAGTCAAATATTAAGTCCTTTAGTAAGATGAGACCGTGGATGGAGTGAAGGATGAAAAAACAAAAAAGGAAATTTACTGATCGATTGGGAATTAATGTAGGTTGAGTGATCAAAATAAAATGCGTAAAAGTTACCAATTACTATTTCAACCCGCAAGGAATCAAAAGAATGATCTTACAAACGTGCACTATTACACGGCTTTATATAACAATTTATATTTAGACCATGTGTTTTGCTATGATCTTGTTTTGGTTTTGCAACCATAACTGCTGTTCTTGAAGAAAATTCTGTTGATTCATGGAACTATTAAACGCCTGATCATTTGAAAATGTAGTACTCGAATATGGCGAGAATATATCATTCTCGATCTGCGCAGCAAATGATGCCTTGTTCAGATTTTGAACCGAAAATGTAGGTGCTGATGAAAATATGTGCGCGACTTGAGCCGGAGCAATAGCCGGGGCAAGGACATCTGGTATGGTGGCAATAGCCGGGGTTGCCACCTCGGGTATAGTCGCTGCCACTGGAAATTCGAATGCATCTTGAAGGAAGGGGTTATAGTGGTTTGATGGCAATGTGCTTTGGTTATGCAAACTGTCCAAGGAAGTTGCTGATAAGCTGTTATTGTTTTGTAGTGGCTTAGTGGCATGTGGTTCTGTTACTTCTGTAAATAGTACAAGCTCCCAACCATTTCTTGAATGATCTGCTGAAGCATTGTTCTCTACTGTTTGTGCCGATTCTTGTTCGGGAAAGGCATTGAAGCTGTTTGCGGCATTATTGGAGGGTACGTGTGGCGATGCTGTTAACGTCTCGGCTATCACAATCTCCCAATCTATTATAGAAGTAGTAGACTCTGAGGGCTTTGGCAGATGTTCATGTTCTTGATCTTGCTCGCGCTCCTTCTCATCTGAATCTGACCAATCGTCTAATGAAACGAGATCGGCCATTGAATTTGACACCGGTAATGAATGGCTTGAACCAGATTCACTTACTCTGAATGCATCATCCTGTTGTATTCGTTTCTCAAACTGATCTGAATAAGCCTCTAGATCGATTGAGATAGACGGACTCCTCCCTGTTTCCGTGGCACTAATCAAGTCTTCCAAGGAGGTACTTTGGGAACTGTATTCGGAAGTCTGCTCGGAAAATCCATCTGTAGTGGCGGAATATTCTGACCGTCCACTTGAACTATCATACCGTCCAAACTTTTGGTCAGAATTTGGTGGTGGTGCAGGGAGAGGCAGAGGACGGTTAGGGAACTTAGAGTTCGTTGGAAATGAAGATTGGTCTTTCAAAAATTCTTTCAATGTTTCGATCAGCTCCTCGGATATTGCCTGGATACTTGGATATTCTGATGTCCTCCCTACGCCCATACTTTTACATAAACTATAGAAAGCACTGAGTTCTTCGAATTGCCTTCCAGCCTTGATACAAGTTTGAAATGCGCTAACGCAGTTCTGGTACTGTAAATGAAAGAAACTATCGAGAAGAAGGGCGAGTCCATCAGAAATGTCTTTGTATAAATCGAAGCTTTCTTGCACGATGGCATAAAGACATATTTTTACCAAACGATTCATCTTGGCCGCACCAGTTGGGCGTGTGGCTATGGCTCGTTCAAGTAATCGCTGCCAATAGGAGATTCTATCTAGTAACATTGCTGGTTTCAAGTCACGAACAGGTTCCTTGGGCCTCTTGTTCCGGTGGTAGCTCCAACTTTCCCTATCCCGCTGTGTATATCTACGTTGCAGCTTCCCTGTGAGAAAGCAATCTAAACGCTCATCTAGATAACGAGCAAAAATGCGAACAAAGGCCGTGAAATCCCAAGGGCTTGAGTTTGAATCATCTCTGAAGCTCGATAGATTAAGAATCTTGGCACCCCTTTTCATCGCATGAAGAACTTCTCGTGGGAAATAAGGATCGCCATCTTGAAAGATTCGAAGAACAAGCATCAACGACTTCAAGGCAACAACCCAATTACGCGTTCTGCCTATGCGTTTGCTAATAGCACGAGCACAAGATGCAGCATAAACTTTGTTTGACGAAACCAGCTGCAAGATTTCGTACACATATCTATCATCAATCGGGATATCATCATGGGTTGTGGCTTTTAGCACTACAACGTCGAGAGAGGAAGAATTGTTGCTTGCAACCTTGGCAAGGCTAATGCTTGTTTGATCTTTAACTGCGCCAATTGCCTTCTTTAGCTTACTTGGCATTCTTCCTTCGCCACTGATAGAACCAATAGCAAACGATTTCTATATCAAAACTACATGGAAATCAAAAGATTTTGTATGTAATGATTTAGAGTTTTATCTTCATTTTTGTTTTGGGAATGACTGGGACATAAAGAAAAATTTGAAGACACTAGTTTTTTTTTAAAAAAGAAAAATTGAGTGGAGAAAATAGAGGCTAAAATCTCTCCTAGCCTCATATAGACTTTCTTGCAGTTATAATTTTGTGCCAATGACTAGGTCGTTATTCAAAACTTAGCGCGGGGATTTCGAAGTGGTGATAATAAATTTAGGAAGCCGCTATTTAAATTTACCATTGTTATATATCTATCACACTCTACATCTTTTTCTATTAAAATATAAAAATTTAAATATATATATTATTTTCATCAACATCACATACAAATACTGTCCTTACTAAATTCATATAAATACTATACATCCAAATCATTTTTATATATCTATCACATCATAATTCATTCAATCCTTTCATATATCTATCTACACCATTTATATATATACACAAATCAAGAATCCTTCACATACTAAACTCATTTCATAATAAAAGAAAAATCTTTACTTTTTCAAATTATTCTTCATATATGGCTCTTTATGCATTTGCCCTAATGATATCTCTCCCATTGTTGCTTTGACTTTAATTGAAGAAGATATTTTATGAATATTAGGGAATTTAAAAAATGGACTAAAAGAATTTAATGAAAATAAATATTAGTTAATGAATTTAAAGTTACATATTTTTATTTAATTTTATATATGTATATTTAAAATTTTTTGCATAAGATTAAAAATGTAATATAATGAAAATAAATATTAGTTGATAAATAAATATTAGTTGATAAATTTAGAGTCATATATTCTTATTTAATTTATCGAGAATATTACTCAATTCCACATGGAATATAACCAAAGAAATTGACATAATTTTATTTTAATTAACAATCAAAAAATACAAAAATTACTGGTATAAATCACTGTCTCTAAAGGATAGAACAAACTTTTATTTGGGTACTAGTCTATATAACAATTATTTGTTTTATTTGTAGCAATTGCTTGGTAACAAACAACAATAACAACATATACTGAAGAATTTGTTCTCAATAATGCTAAATTTTCTATGGATTTTATCTAAGAGGACCCAAAATGTCGAAGATAAAATTACGACATTGCCACCTGGCATGTCTCCCTCATAATACGAGTCACGCTTTATATATTGACTTGAAAACTTAAAATACAAAGTAAAGACTCCAAATTCGACAATAACTCTATGTTTTTTTTCATATTTCTACTTTTGAACAAAACCCAAAATGGAAATCTAGATACAATTTATACTCAAAATCAGTGACCACATTCACTACAAATTGGAGGGAAAGAAAATCTTCAAGAATTAGCATATAAGCCACTAACACAATTAGTAGTCCTGCTTCCAAAAGGTTTTATTCACTAGCAGTGATTTCTTTTAGACCTATGGTTCTTACAAGTTCATTATAAGCATTATTTGCTGCTCGGTTTAACGCTATTTCCTTTTTTTCACGGCACTTACCTGTACCCCTAAGTTGATTATTGATGAAAACTTCATAAGTTCCTTCTCTCCTCCACATATCCACTAGTCGAACGTGTAGCTTGTTCTTCTGACATATCTCATACAGCTTCTTCACAGGATGTGCTTGTAGCATATCGGGAGTGATTATGGGCTTCAGTAGAACATTAGCTACCTATGCAAATTAAAACGCTACATGTCAGATTGAATTTGAGAAAGCTCATTGAGCTATTTATTTATAAGCAACACCAATGTCTACAATCAAATGTGTCAACAGTCTGTTAGACACAGACGAAGAGTGATAATGCTCGAGTGAGAGAGAGAGAGAAATGACATCATCCAATAAATGTGTATTCAGAGGGGTAGTAAAGATTATTCTAAATGCTCAAGGCCTAATTTGTATCCATAATAGGAGGATACAGCACCCACTTGGGAGCATCCTTGAAGATTATAGGCGATGAAAGATTTAGGGAAAAAAATATCACCTTCCCTGTCGTATCAATTGAGTAATTGCTGTCGATGAACACAGCTCCTAAAGTGGATTCAACAACATCAGCAAGCACCTTTGGAGCATCGATCAAACCATGAGAATGCAATGGATGTTTAGGAAGAACATCTATAAATGTCTTAATCTGCAAATATCCCAAAAATATTAAGGTAAATATATGATTGGAGAACAGAAATAGCTAACCACTATGTCGTAGAAGAAGCCAAAGGCAAACATTGTCTGATAAATATGTAAAGCCAACCTGGAATTGTCTTCAGAAATATCTATCCAAAAACTGTCCTCAGAAATAACTATGAATGAACTAAGAATGCATTCATGACTAATTTTTGAACACATAATCCAGGTTTGCAAGCAGAAAGTGGATGATGAAAAGGCACGTAGATTCTAGTATACATGAGCTTTAATCAGTTACACAAGGAACAGCTGAAGCTGAGAAAGGAAAATCCAATTAAATCTCCTGTGGAATAAATATGTGCCTCCGCAATTGGTGTATCAGTGTTAGATATTCATCGTTATTGTTTTACTTACAGAGTAATTATTTATCTTTGGTGGGTGGAATTGGATTCACATGTAGACTTAGTTTATCTCATCTGAAAAATAACCATGTCTATTAGTTAACTTTTTTCAAAAGGACTGGCCATTGATCCAGAAAAAATAGAGGGTTAAGGGTCAAAAGGTTTGACAGGGTCAAACCTAAATAAATAAATATACCACAAATTGGACAATAATATGTTGAATAGAACATTGAACGTCACTGAATTTAATTTTTATCATGTCCAGTTCTTATTGAATAGAACATTAGACAACAAGAACTCATTGAATGTGGCTAAATTAAATTTTTGTCATGTCCACTTCTTATTGAATAGAAAATTAGACAACAGTTTTAACCAATGACACCCGAAGCAATACTCTAACCACTGAGTTAAGTAAGTCATTTATTATCCCAAAGATAAGCAAATGGAACTCATGCCATCGATGGACTGGTTTTCCTACCGGTTCACAGTTTTTCCATCTGAACCAGCCGGTCCAGTCCATTTTGACAAATTAGACTTTTATTAATGCTCCATGACTCTCATGACCAAGTAATTCTCAGAAATGGCTTGTCCTTCTCAGAATATTACAGATGAAATCCATTCAAGTTAATCAAACCCAAACATCAAGCAAACAATTATAAAGTAAAAGTACACATCTAGTCTAGAATTCAACTTTAAAATATATTTGATAATCATCAGAATAGAAAATTCTGATATTGTCACTTTTAGAAAATTGACTTCTCCCATGAGTGTGGTGATCTGTATATCATCATTGAAGAAATTAAGATAATTGAAAATTTCATGATTTAATTTCTCTCCCCTTTCATTTTCTTTTGTTATGATGTAAGCAAGTTAAAGATTTAGGAAAATGATGATCATCAATCACCATATGTAACTTTTTTAATTTAGAGATAATTATACTAACCCCTACTCCAGTCTGAATAATTACATAAACCTCCCATCTCAATTATTTTGCATAACAGGTTCCATATTTTGGCAACAAACTTTGGATACCAAATACCCATTTAAAATAAAAGGGAAAAAATACACAACCTTCCATCATCTTTTAATTTCATAACGATATTTTAGGTATTTGACACAGTGTGTTTTAAAATAGTCAAAGTTAGGATGAGTTATATAAAACAATTGAGAGAGGAGGTTTACATAGTTTTTGGAAAGGGAGGAGGTATCAATGTAATTGTTAATTACCTCAGAGGATGTAAGTGCAATTGTATCTCATTTCAAGAATAAAAAGTGGTGGGAGAGAACTGTAATAAGTTGATTTGAAACTAAAATGATATTACTCTATTGTCACAAGTTGGCAACGCTGAGAAAGGATGATATATTAGGACCAACTAATTTGTTTTGTGTTTATTGTCAATTATGAGCCAAATGCCCCTACAAATTAAATCTCAATTAGATCTCATCATTCCAAGTTCAAACTTAACCAATTTGTCTATTTATGGACCAATACCCCCCTTTTCCCCCCTTCCATTTGATTAATTCACAAAATAACAAATTAGTACATTCAAAAATTAACAACTCAACAATGACAGTACTTACTCGTTTCCTAAGGACAGGCTGCCTATGACGAATGTATTTATGAAAGTTATGCTGAACAGCTGCACGCGCAAGTTTTTCTGTGTCAACATTTGCTGCACGAAGAGGTGTCAAAAGCCCTGGCGGAAGATTTGGATACATGGAAAACTGCTCTTTTGTGATTAAAAGATTAAGTACTGAGTCACCTACATACTCAAGCCGTTCATATGACATGCAACCCTGGTGATATGATACATGTGTAAAGGCTTGAAGCAATAAGCAACGGTTATTGAAATTGTACCCGATGATCTTCTCAATTTCTTCAGGATTTCTTAATAATTCAGTTCTAAATTCCTCCAGCAATGAGTCTTTGGTTTCTTTTTCATCAGCTTTAATACTCTTCATATAATTGCTCAAAATATATCCTGGCAGAGAGTAAATGTGTAACTTTAGAAAAGTAGAAAAGTACAAAGTTCAAAACTTCAATATAAATTATGCTCATCTTCGAAAAGGAGAACGAATAGACACTTGAAACAATAAAGAGTTGGAAACAATATTAATGTTTGTGCCAAATTCTCGCAAACAAGTACATTAATCACCAATTTTCACAATATTGGTTCATCAGACGTGTGCTCCATTAACTTTGAGAAAGCAAGAAACAAGCAAGTTCCACTTTGATTTATCATTATTAGGTTTATAGAAGCAGAAAGAGAATGACGGATTTACCAACTAGAAGTTGCAGGCCTTGGATGTTTTATTTTATCCTCCTTAAACTAAAAGAGAAAAACAGAAAGAAAAGGCCTGCAGACATCAACTAAAGAAATGAGGAAACGTCATTACATCTATTTCAAGCATTGTTTAACAATAACTTTGGTGGTTCTACAACTCCCACATGAAATTAACATTGAAATCTTGTTTGATATCAAACGGTAAAATTGCAGAAAACGTGAAAATGTATCACGGAGCAATCTGGATCGTCATCAACATTAGACATATCTTGCATTCATACTGAAATCACAGTAGGTGAAATATGTCTTTAAGGCTTAATTATTTATTCTCTACTATTTTAAGAAGATACCCAAAAAAAAATCCACGATTGATTTATACAAATGACATGGCAAAGGATAGGTGAAATTTGCTAAAATCTTAAATGTAAACATCTGATAATTATCGATAGAGTCCAACCAACTAAAGACCAAAAATTTATATGGCTCGAATAAAATGCCGAATGATCTGAAGTAAGCTAAACCCTATCCATCAACTCCAACAATGATTCCTTTGATCTAGCCCATGTGAGGTGATATTTTTTATTTTCCAATTAAACCAAAAGCAGCGTCAAGAAATATGCTGCTTCTGTCTTAATTCTTTTTTCTCTCATTCATCTAGCATTCATGAGATCATCACAATGAGCAAAATTATCAATAGTCGAAAAAGTGACAATTGGTCTCGAAACTCATGGCAGCTAGCAAAACAAGATATTCATGTGCTAACAAGTGGTGCGAGGGGGTGGAAGAAAAAGCATTGTTTTTTCACCGAATTTGGCGGGAACCAGTTTATGTAGAATAACTGTTAAACTAAACTAAATTCTACTCCTGCAATCAATCTTATGAAAGAAATATGTTATTGCTATATTCATTTTATGTGAAGGTCCCAAAAAATTAGGTATAGAATAATGAAATTTAAATGACTAAGAATCAACCATAAACACAAAAAGCCCAATACTTTATAACCACCACGCTATCCAATATCCACCAAATTCCGTCATCTCTTTTAACTTTCTTCCTAAATAAATCCTTATTGAACAACGATGATAGATGTTACATTCCCCATATTAAAGAGTATAATGGCGTTCAAATCTTAAAAAAGATTATTTTCTTAAGTGTTCATATTGATTAACTTTCTTATCAACATTACTGACCAAAACAGTAGAACCTTAACTCTTGAGTGAAGTGGCAAATATGTCATTGTACATCGTGCAAAAATAGTTGTACCATTTAGAGAAATGCTCTTTATAATTGATCAAAATTTAACAACGAAAAACCCAAATCCCAATTTAAATATAAAGAAAACCAGAGGCAAAAAAATTCCAAAATGTAGGGAAAATTTACCGTAGTTTTGGAGTCGTTGAGAAGAATTAACCCAACACTTAACTGGAGAGAGCAAAGATTCTAACCACGATGCCATTTGAATCTTTGGGAGATAAATATGTTATACTCAACTAATTTCTAGTCTCAGTTTAAATGAAAATAATAAACGGAAGCGGCAAGGTGATGACAGATGTGCTATCGGCGGGGGTGAGAAATTGGAATGTGTGGTAAAATTGGTTAATTTGGTTGAAAGCTTTCAGGTTCTTACGACTAGTGGGTGAATTAGTAATCTTACACAGAAGGAAAAAAAAAAAAAACTCTAATAAGGTAATTTTACCAATAAATATGCATTGATTTACGTGTAGGTCAAGCATATATGTATATATATGCATCTTGTAAATGAACGATGACTAGAATTTATTAATATCTAAGAGAGCTGCTTGGGGTATATGATGGGGTTTCACATAACATCAATCAATATTTAGGGCTATTAATGGATCGGATATGGACCAGATCTATCCATATCCGATCCGATAAGAATAACTCAAGCGTCCGATCCGATCCTATAATTCGGTGAATATTTGATTGTTAAATCCATATCCGATTTGCTATATTATCGGATGTCCGATCCGAAATATTTTACACATTCATTTTTATTGCAATATGAGGAAATAACGATATTAACGTGTTGGTAATTGGCATCTTCAAGAACAATCCACAAAATAATATCAAGTTAAAACGAACCAAAATAGGTATATTGCAATGAATACATATCCAACAAATGTTCGAGAGAGAAGCAACAAAAACTAGGAAAAAATTTGTCAAGTGCAGGTTTAGATATTTCGGCTCTTTCTCCATATCATGTCACCCACCATTCCACCGCACCTACAAAAAAGACGTTTTAGAATAAATGATCTACAAAATAGACAGTTTATAAGTAGAACTTACATAAATTTCAATCTTTAAGGAGCATTATTTTTTATTTTATGGGGCCTTGTTTGTAGCATTCATGTCAAGTTCTACAAGGACGTTACAAAGTAAGTACTTGTAAGAAATAAATAATAATATATATCTACTTGAAAAAAAAATATAACCAAACTCAATAATCAGCATACTTGCTCTTCTTTTTCAAAGGAAGCCAATCTTGTGTAGTCACCAAAGCTTCTACAGTTTTCGGAAGCAATGAAGCATGAAAATCATCAATTACTCTTCCTCCTACACTAAATGCAGCCTCAGACGCAACAATAGTCGCTGGAACAACTAATATGTCACGAGCAATTTTTCCAAGAGTATGGAATTTAGCACTATTAACCTTCCACCAATTCAAAACTTTAAAATTTTCAGTTCTTGGAAATAATGGCTCCTCCAAGTACTTCTCTAACTCTGACTTTATAGAAGAACAAGACAAATTAGAAGATCGAGATTGTGTCGACCAAGAATCAAACCCACTCAATTGGTCCTCTAGAGAAGCCCCCATTCCATGATCACTACCAGAACCAAGATCTTCACTTACTTCCACTTGAGATTGAGATGAACTATCATCATACTCATTGAAAAGGTCAACTATTGCCTTACGGACTCTTTCAATATATGTATGAGCATCAACACCATA
>CAIGRR010449858.1:0-11112 GCA_903798365.1 Fraxinus sp. 1973-6204 | reverse complement strand
AAAATAAATAAAATACATCAGTTATGGTCCACATCTAAGCAAAAACCATTCCACCACGTTAATGATTGAAACTGATTCTCACAACTACCCTTTCAATAAACAATCTTTCGATTCCGTTGAAAAAAATTAAATTCTTAGTATTATCTACATTTCCTTTATCGTTAATCCCTACATATAATGATAATAAAAAGAAAAAAAAAATGGCCCACGGCGGAAAAGGCATGGTATCACGCCGGGACTTGTCCATCCACCAATGGGTAAAGGCCACGTCAACAAAGGGAACGGTGCGCCGTACAAATCATTATGTTAGCACCTGTACAAATTAGCCAAAAGAAATTGTATTTAACCCAAAAGGAAAGACTCCCGCCGAAAATTTTAGGGTATCAGCTTAGTTAATTAATTATTGTGATAAAATTCAAATTTAGAGATAATTATGGTTTCTTACAACACGTCCGCCAAAAATGATCTCCGCCATACGCCGCCCACCTTTTCCCAGGACGGGGAGATGCATGATGGCGGGCATCGGTGCCGATTCCACCGAGGCATGCTTCTGTTTTCCAGCGTGTGTTCACTGTTCACCCCATTTTTATTTTTATTTTTATTTTTTAACGGGAGATTAGGATTTTTTACCGAGATAATACGTACCTAATAAAACCATATATTGGAGGGAATTTTCCACTCGACTACCAAACTTTTGAACCATCTGACGATGGTATCTTGAACCTTTCTTTTTTGGCACTCCAAGTCCCTACCCAACGGAACGGTTACGACCGCCCGCCATTTCTAACGGAAACCATTAATTTGATTGTTAGAAGATAAAGATTTATAAGAAAGACGGTTCTATCATTATATCAATGTAATAAAAATATTAGACCCAATCCAAATAAATTCAATACCCAACTTAACTAAATGTCCAATTAGATAATTACACATCTCAACTTAAAAATTTAAATCCAATCCTTAATCATTTAATACATGCGTGGTACTTTTATTTAACTTCTAGGTTATGTCTCCATCTTTCAAACTCTAACAATAAAGATACATGAATTTCTACTATTTATATTTTTATATATTGATTATTTATTTTAATTCATGTTCATGTACGGTGTTTTGTTTGTTAATTTTCTAAATATTTTCTTCATTTCTTTTTACATTGATTTGAATAATAAAAAAAAAAAAAGTTTCAGCGTTTTGCTGCTATTCTAGGGTTTCAAGATTTGTATTTCCTTCAAAATTTTATTGATTTGGATTACTAGTTAGAATTTTTTTCAAGATTTGTTTTTCCTTTGAGATTTGTATTGATTTAGATGATTAATTAGAATTTTTTCAAGATTTTTTTTTCCTTCAAGAAATAATTGCACAAAATAATGTTTTTTGTATATTAATTTTGCACGGAATTACACAAAATAATGCAGTTAGTGACGGCAATGTTTTTTTTGCACATAATACATTATTTTTGTATAACATGATTTATTAAAGTTTTTCATAACATTAATATTGTTTTGTGTGTGTGTGTCTATATATATATATATATATGATCAGATATGAATTCGATTTTAGAAGAACAGAGTAATCACGAGACTGGTGATAAAATTCCGATGTATAGTGAAGCCCCCGTTTGGTGCACATTACTTTTAAAAGAATGCATTTTTTGGTTGATGTGATGTGGAGTGTGTGGTTGAAAAAGAAGGAAAAATTATAGATATGATGGAAAATATTATTTTATTAAAAAATGTGTGGTTGAAAATGAGTAAAAAATTGTGAATATGCAACAAAGTGTGAAGGATAAGAAGATGCATAAAATGTTTGATGTGTAGGCTCATTTTGATATAAAGAAGGATGAGACTGTAAAATGTATTTATTGTGAACAATACATAAGCATCAATCTAAATGTGGGACTAGTGCATTGCGAAATCATATCGAGAATTTGTGCAAGAAGTATCCATATANTTATTGTGAACAATACATAAGCATCAATCTAAATGTGGGACTAGTGCATTGCGAAATCATATCGAGAATTTGTGCAAGAAGTATCCATATAGGTTTCAAGACAAAAAGCAAAAGACATTGAATTTCTATGTTAATTCAAAAAATGATGAGGTTTTAGATAGTGTTGATAGTGGTGGGCAACTCGTCAAGTTTACTCAGAAAAGGGTGAGAGAACGGATTACTACTTTATATTATCCGAGTTACCTTTCGACACGTGGAAAATGAAGGTTTTCGTGTTATACAATGTATTTTTTCCAACTTTTGATTTTCCTTTGAGGATTGCAGTTGCTAGGGATATGTATCATTTGTTTCTCTATGAGAAGAAGAAATTGAGGAAAGAATTGAGTAAACACATGGTTTGTTTGACTACTGATTGTTAGACATCTATACAAAATTAAATTATTGGTGTTTGATTGCTCACTGGGTTGATGATATTGGAGATTTAAAAAACAAATCACAAGTTTCATCCAAATCCCCAGCCACAAGGGTGATAATGGTAGGAAAACTAGACTTGTGCAAGAAGTTCAAGTTGAGAAGAATGATTTGATGAATTATTTAAATGACCGTTGTGTAGATTTGACTAATGATGGTTTAGACATATTAATTTGGTGAAAGGTGAATGAAAATAAGTACAAGATTGTCTCCCAAATTGCCAAAGACGTGTAGCCATTCAAATATCTACAATTGCTTATGAGTCCGTGTTTTCTACTAATGGTCTGATTCGCGATTCCTTTAGGAATTCATTGAGTGCAAGGATGATTGAGGCGGTGATTTGCACTAAGAATTGGTTACACGATAACGAGTAATCATAGTGATTCGTCAATATTTGGATGAAGTAGAAGCATTGGATGATTCAGAATAAGCCGTGGAAGGTATTATCGTATTTGATATTTCTATTCACTTTATTTTATAATTTTTTTTACACCATTTAATTGTAATAAATGAATATATTTGTTATATTCTTATTTATATGCAGAGAACGAATCATGTATTACAACTAGAGATGTTGCACCAATTAGTATTGATCAAGAGGTTAGAACATTTCATTGCATTGAATTATTAGAAGTGAAGAATATTTGTTTATAATATTCGTAATAATACTAATATTTATATTTTAATGTGATATTTTAGATTAATATTTTATGATTTAACTTGATCGATGTACATTTTTTTATCAAACCGTGGTTTTAAACCGAACCCAACGGAAAAAAAAGGAGGTTTAGATTTGTTTGGTTTAGAAATTGAAGTGGTTTGATTTGGTTTAAAAAAAATTCAAACCATTTTAAGTGGTTTGGTTTGAAAATTTGTAACAAACCGAACAAATTGAACTGTGTTCACCCTTACCATTTATCGTCCCATTTAATTTTTTTGTATGTTTAGTTAGTAAATATTATTACTTTTTTTCAATTTGTTAAGAACAACTCAAGGCTCTTGTTTGATTCCCATTTTTGAGGTAAAATATGATATGGAATAATGATTTTTTTAGAATGTGCGGTTAAAAAGTAAGGTAAAGTTTTTGAAATACGAGTATATTTATTTCATGGGATAATGTATGGTTGAAAATGAGATTTTAAAAAATTCTCGAGAAAATGGGGCTCAAACGAGGGCATGTTATATTTAAAAATGATGATAAATCTTTTTTCTTGTTAAAAAAAAACTTAAATTTAAAATTAGCTTTAAACAAGGGTAGTGGAACGAGTACTATATTTTCCGTACTCATCCCGTACCCATTTTCGAGGCAATGACCCCCACCCTATTTATTCGGTTAGATGAGTAATCTTCGCCCCATTCGAGGAGAGGTCCGTAAGTATCGAGTTGAATAAGTTTTTTTGTCGTCTTTACCAAAACGTTGTAAATATTAGGCATATTGCTTGGCGAAATAGGTACATTTAGCACTACGACAATGATTTGAACAATATACCCATGTTTTTTCAAGTGTGGAAACCCCAGAGTCAGAAGTAGTGAATCAAAAAAGTATCAACAAAATAAAAGAGGAGAAAATATTTAGAGTTTTTGTTGATTGACAGAACCTGGATTTGAACGGGGAAAAAAGATTTCCAGTTACATGACAGATAAGTCTTTTTATCGGACAACTACATCCTCAAGCTCGAGGTTTGAATTTCTTCACAATTGTACCCCGTGAACTTCGGCCTTATGGAATAATTTCTTATATGTATTATCACATTCCTAAGATTTAGACAAATCTTTTAAATGTCAGTGGAATCTTTATGCAAAACATTGGATAACACGCGTGCTATAATGTTCGGGACAAAGGGGTGCAATCCCACAAGAGCGAGGTAACCCCAAAATTTGTCCCAGCATAGATTGCAGCTACATTATGAAGATTCTTATTCGATAAATATCAATGAAAATCACAAGTCAAAGTTTAAAATGCTTATTGGTTAAAAAAATACTCAACTTTCTAACCAGAATTACTATATTCTAACTTAGTATAATGATAACGTATTATCGAATTAGTTACTTTTTCATTATAACAATTTCTATTCTCTAAATATTACGACTGCACTTTTATGAAAAAAAAACTACCACGATTGTATATTTCGTCGCCCTCATGTCCTGTAAAGTAGTTACTGCTTGAGCCACGAAATACGATTTTTTACTAGTAGCCACATAAACAAATAGACCCACCTAATCAGCAACGACATTTAATTAGGAAAGTTAGCTCTTAAAGATATTGTTAATAAATAGAAGACGTATTGTTCATTAACATCTCGAAAATATTTCTTCATAGTTAGGGCATTCAAACCAACTCTCATATGAGCTCTAGGTGATTCATTCATCTAAATGTAAGCTACAACCACTTTTGATACTCCTTTTTTGAAATATGTCATGGAAAGTTTTTCAATTGAGGTATTTGTAATTTTCTAAAAGACAAAGGGCATCTCTTTAATAGTCATTTACTTTAGGCAGTATTTACATAGAGACTGGTTATATTATCACCACAATTTTTATTTTGATACACTATATTATACTTTTTAATCTTTGCTTATTGTAGAAATTATTTCTTTAACTTTTTTCCGCCGAATTCTTATTTTAACCTTCCATTAATTAGTAGATCTCGTCTTTAACGATGATTTATATCAAAATACGTTATTTTCATACTTTGAAATGAGAAAAAAAGTATTTTTTTCATACTTTTTATTTATTTAAATTTTAAAAATATGATGGTAAAATAAGTTGTTTTACGCTAGTTCAATGGATTTTTGAACATAATACTATTAATCTATTATCGAATATAAAAAGTGTTAATTAACGAAAAGTTTGACGATAAGAATGACATTAAAAAATATTAGTGACATAAATACTATAACGAACAAAAATTAAGAACATTAAATACAATTAAAACGTGGTGTAAGATATAAAAATTGTGGTATGAATATAATTACCGTTTAAGCAATTGTCTCAAAATTCCATTAATTGGCGGAATATAAAAAATGCATTGTTAATAAGAATGTATCATTTTATTTTTATTAATATTCCAATTTTTTTTTAATTTAAATACTTTACTACAACACACTTTTTATTCAAATAATTATTTTATTTTAACTTGACGAAAATCAATTTAATTTCTACAAACCAACAAATTTGGAAATGATTTGTAGTAATTAATTTAAAGCAAAATCCGTGCAACAGATGCATATTACGTTATCTTAAAAATTAATAAAAACTCGCTCTTCCAATTTCATTAGATCCGAGGAAAAAAAGTTCAATCAAAGGTCTTATTTGATTCCTATTTTCTTCAAAAATACATTTCTCTATCTCTATTTTTTTTAATCATACATTCTTCATTAAAATAATATTAGACATACATTAAAAAAATCTCTTCATTTTTAATAACATATTATTCATCAATTTACTATTTCGAAATAAGTTAAATTCAACAATGACCACTCAAATTTATACTTAGTGCCACAATGGTAATCCAATTTGATTATGTTTCATTATGGCCACCAAACATTATATTTAGTGTCACCATAACTACTCAAATTAATTTTATTTCATTATAGCCACACAATTTCATATAATATTTTACAATGACCACATAATTTCATATAACATTTCACTGTGGACACTCAATTTCTTTTTCACCATTTTTTATTAATTCTAAAAGGGGTAAAATGATAACTTTGTATTATATATATAAAATATTTTTTTAATTTTATAACATTTATGTTAAAATAAGTTTTATTTTATTTTAAAAACGTTTTTTAAATAAGTTTTTATTATTTTATTTTATTTTTTAAATATCTAAATAATTTTTTGAAATAAGTTTTTATTTTTATTTTATTTTAAATATTTTCGAAAACTAAAGAGTCCGTTTGGTAGAGATTAAAATCAGATTAAGCTACAGTTTGAGCCAAATTATTATAGAATGAGAATGAAAAATATAGCCATTATTGGGGCCCACACAAGAGATAAAAAATTTGAATATAAATGTTGATGTGATGGATAACGGTCATATTTTTCATTTTAATGAGGTAATAATGTGATCAAACGAGGCCTAAAATTGAAAAATTAGTCGTTATTGTTGACTTTTATTAGACGAATGGGACTCAATAACGGCTATATTTTCAATTTTAATCGATACCAAACGAGCTCTTTATATATATATATATATATATAATACAAATTTACCGTTTTATATCTTTTAAAATTAATGAAAATTGTGAGAAAAAAAAGTTGGATGATCAGGGTCAAACATTATATGAAATTGGATGGCTATGGTGAAATAAAATCAAATTGAGTGGTCATGGTAATACTAAGTATAAAGTTGGTGGTCATGGTGAAATAAAATCAAATTGAGTAGTCATGATAATATCAATATAAAGTTGGGTGGTTATTGATGTATTTAACCAATTTTAAATTATATTTTATTTTATTTTTAAAAAAGAATGGGTTATCTATTTACTTTTCTACATCGTCGATGAAAATGGTCGAACGTCTTGCCTTGAAATTGGCTGGAGTTTCCTCAGAATGGGGCAGGGCAACCACGTCGTAACGTATCCATTAAGCAAAGCTCCCGCGGCACCAGAATTCCGATCCGCCTTTGCGCTTTTCAGTATTTGAAAAAAAAAAATTCCGTCAAGATTTACGACAAAATATCTGAAATAGAAAAAGCCGATCGCTCTTAGTTTTCCAGTAATTCTGTTAATCATTATCGGTTAATTGCTTTTCTCTCTTTTTTATTGTTAATTTTTAATTAATTTTGTTATTTTTATTAAATGATGTTTTGTTAATATGTTAACATGTCATATGAAAAGAATAGCGCCGTTTCATGTTGTATTTTATTTTATTTTTTATTATGTTGCTTTTTATCCCATACGTTTTATTTTAAGATGAATTAAGAACTTTCTATATAATCACATTGATTTTGATTTATGTAATTTTTCCGTTTTTTATATTCTTCTTGCGTTATATGAACACGGTTGAATAGCCTTTACCATTTCCTTGTTTAGCTATCTGGTTTGATTGATTAAAACGAATTCTCGTTTTTAATTCAGCGAGTTCGAGAATCTTCCGTATTTGATGTTGGAACTGGAGGATGTGTTGGAATTTTGCAAATAATAGTAAACTTTTAGTATCAAATTTAGGTGTTGGAATTTTCATTAAGCAGTGTGATGGAAAAGAAAAAAGTGGACGAACATGAGTCAGGATCCGTTGCACTTCCGAAAATTGATAGATTTGGATTCGTAAAGCAGGAAGCTAACTCCCCTGATGGTTTAACAAGGAGTAGATCAGCCTTCGAGCATGAGAGGTACGCAAGTTATAAAATGCATGCACATTCTAGAAGAGATTGTCCAAACTTTCTCTCTGTATTAGGCTTTTAGCAATGCTTTTGATGATGCTTTGTGATGTTACTATGCTGACTTAGCCTTGTGTTCCTAGTACCCTGAATTTTTTGCAGCGATTCACTGTGTTATTGTGCCCTCATTCTTGTTTGTTGTTTTTTGCTTGAGGTGCAAATATTGTCTTTTTGTTCCAACTTCCAAGTGTATAGGATTATAGCTGTCTCCAGAATGTCTGTAAGGCTTTATTATCACAATTCGTAATACATCCTTCTAAAAAAGTTTATTTACTGAGCAGACCACGTCACACCTAAGACATTTTAGCCTGTGAATCTACACAATTTTTTTAGTGTGCGCCAAAACCAAAATGTTTATAAAAAGTAAATACGGTCTTATAGACATTTTCAGCTGTTCAATTATGCGATATTACATCTGACAACTGTGGTTGGTTAGAGTAAGGATTTCTATTTTTGTCAGTGCATGCTCTGAAAAAAAGGAAATAATAAAAGAACAAAGAAGTGCAAGAAATGTACAGATGAGCTATTACTTTAATTTTGCACAATCTTCATGTTTTATCTTTTGACATTCGATGGAATAATCGATCCAGGACAGTAGATTAAATTAGATCTTAAGATCTGTGTCAATTTTAAAAGCTAAAATTACGGAGAAAAATATTGGTAGAACACAATTTATGAAATCTGAGATTTTGGGTAGTTATAGTTCAAAAGTGATATTCACAGGGCTAGATCATTTGAAGTGCTAGAAATAAAAGAACATCTTCTGAAAATTTAGGCCCAGTTCTAGTGGCAGATATGAAATAAAGAAGAAATTCTAGGCACAACCCATAGTGCAGGGAATCTCACAAGACATCCAAAGGCTTCAAAGACTTCATAATTTCATCAAAGATGAGTTCTCCATTGAAATGAATATTTTGCATGAATTCGTAACTCTATATACAGTCTGTCGAGCTCTTCATTGAAGTAAACTCTTTATATAAATATATTATACTATATATATACGTCTTTTCTTACGAATTGTAACACGACCCGGGCTAAGTAAATATATAACTGAATTATTTGACTGGTAAACCGAACATTTATGTGAAATTTTCTGCAAATTATAAAACACACGAAAAATACCAAAATATGCCTTCACTTCCACAATAAACTGACTATGACTAGGATTATGAAATATGTTAAAAGGAGTATGTTATATTCCAGAAAGTATTCTGTTACATTGCTTTATCATGAGCCCTCTTATTCCCTGTATTTCTTGACGGTACCAACGTTTGAGATTGTCTCTTTACATGATCAGTTTTTGCTAAAGATGGATGCTTTTTGCACCTTGTAATACCATCACATCAATTTGCAATATAGGGAGGAAAGAAAAATTAGAAAATGGAGGAAAATGATTGGGGTTGGAGGAAGTGATTGGAAGCACTATCTTCGGAGAAAACCTCATGTTGTTAAAAGGAGAATAAGGAAAGGAATTCCTGATTGTCTAAGGGGTCTTGTTTGGCAGTTAATCTCTGGAAGTCGGGACCTATTGCTTATGAATCCAGGTGTCTATGAGGTAATATATTTTTATTCTGTATGTCAAAAACCTAGCATGTATGCAACAGTTCTTGATTATTTTGGTTCTTCACAGCAGTAAAATTACCACGAATTTGACATAATTATGCAAATGAAGAATCCTCCAAATGATTAAATAGGTTGGTTTAATTTTTATCCGTCTTTCACAATGCCACAAATGCAAAAGCCGTGAGTTGCTGGTCTCTACCTGGTACTTGTCAATGCATTGATCAGAAACAAATTTGGATGTTGAAAAATGCCTTTTTATTAACTGAGTGGACTCTGATTCGTTGGCAATAACTCGGAGCAATAAAAATTTCTCTATACATCTTGTATTCTTGATTTTCTTACGTTCTATTTAATCAATGGGGAACTGGTAATTTACTGCCTTGTGACACTGGTGAAATATTGTCCTCAGTAAGTGTTTCGACATTTCTGATAAGATGGGATGAGATCAAATTGTTACATTGCTCGTATTCATATTATATACAGATGACCTAGCGTCCTCGCCTAGTTGCACCAAATGCACCAGTGCATTGTTGACTCCAACATTTTGCAGCCATTTTTGAGATCATTGATTTTCAAGCAGATGTGCCTGCTTTTATCAAATTTGCCCCATTTGAACAGTTTGTTAGTGTTTGAATTAATTTAAGAAGGGAAATTTTGACTGAGTTCTTGTTCGTATATTTTCTTTTTTCCTTCCATTGGTATTGAATTGAGAGGCTGTCATAAGTGGTAGATTGAAGGAATTGGACGGTTGCTGTGTATTAAAGGAATTTAATAATCAATTCGGATGTATAATTTTTTATATAAGTTCGTTTGTTTATTGACTGATGAATTGTGTTACTTCAGATTTCAGAACTCTTTTAAGTTGCTATTTTATTGAACTGATCATTTGGTTTTACAATGCAGCAACTAGTCATATACGAGACATCAGCTTCTGAGCTTGATATTATTAGAGACATCTCTCGTACATTTCCTTCACATGTTTTCTTCCAGCAAAGACATGGACCGGGTCAAAGATCCCTTTATAATGTATTGAAAGCGTACTCTGTATTTGACCGAGAGGTTGGATATGTGCAGGTTTGTATTTTATTAAGACGCAAATCATCGAGGACTACAACTTTCTCTACCACCTATTAATGTTGAGATTGTCTTGATTGTAGGGGATGGGATTTGTGGCAGGTCTGTTGCTCCTATATATGAGTGAGGAAGATGCATTTTGGTTATTGGTCGCATTACTGAAAGGAGCTGTCCATGCTCCGATGGAAGGATTATATCTGGTGTAGTTTTGGTCACATATCATCCATATTTAAATTATGACGTAATTAATTTACCTCATCACTAGAATCCAGAAAACTTTAATAACGGATAACATACAATCAGATATCCAAAGTGCATTTGGTCAAATCAAAGTGGCTGTCAAACATTGTTCATCGCTGCATTTTCAAGTATATACTCTTATCTTGTGCATTTTTACACAGTTTGAAAACACTGAGCAAGGCTGTCCATTTGGTACAGGTGGGTTTGCCTCTTGTACAGCAGTACCTATTCCAGTTTGACCATTTGGTGAAGGACCACTTGCCAAGGCTGGGAGAGCATTTTGTTCAAGAAATGATAAATCCTAGCATGTATGCAAGCCAGTGGTTCATAACTGTTTTTTCATATTCATTACCATTCCATTTGGCTCTTCGGATTTGGGATGTCTTTCTTTATGAGGTAAGTGGTCAATCTTCTTGGAGTTA
>CAIGRR010449806.1:0-16953 GCA_903798365.1 Fraxinus sp. 1973-6204 | reverse complement strand
GGGCCCATGAAATCCGGGTCATACCCGAAATAATTTTCCACATACCATTTGATGCTTGGATCCGGCGAAATTCCAGGGACCCTAATGCTGTCCCCCAAATCACCATATTGGGACACTATCAGCCCATATACTGTCCATGCCACAGGGCAAATCCAGTAGTACCATATCCACCACTTTGGTATTCTCTGCATAAAATAAATAACAAATTTATCAGACACTGTCCTTTCTCCAAACTCATGTAACATGATAACAAGACATGTATCAGATGCACAAATTTCATAAAACGAGGTAGTGATAAAACTCAGTATCATCATTGGCCCAAAGGGCATCGTCCACCATTTATGAAAATTGTGCACCCATTAGGAGGTGTTTAAATAAGGAGGTTTAACCCATTAGTACGCGCAATCAAGAAAATGTAATGTGCTTTTGAGCCACATTATTTTGGAAGAATGTATTTTGGAATAGTAGATTGATGAAGAATATACGGTTGAAAAAGAAGAAAAGGTTATTGATGTGATAGAAAATATTATTTTATGAAAAAATGTGTGGTTGAAAATGAATAGAAAAATGAAAATGAAAATTTTAATGTGTACCAAATAGGGCGTAATAGATAAATTCACTCACCAGTCGAGGAATGAAGAAGCCAGAGAAAAGGGTGAAGAGGGCATAAAAGGCTGATGCCAAAATGGCTGCAACTTCATGATTTGGAGTGATGGAAACCATCATCATCCCATAGTACGTGAAGTACAAAAATGAGAAAAATGTAATATAGAAGAACCATAAAAATTTCGCCACTGTCCACTGGAAGCTCACCATTGCATAAACTACAAGTGAATAATATGTAGTTTGCAAAAATACATATGGGATTTCAATCACAACCTGCATTCAGATTAACTCACTTTTAATTAGATCACTAAAAGTAGCGCAAATTACTTATCACGGGGAAAGTTATCATCTGATTTTCTTCAGTCCTGACCTGTGCCATGGCATATGGTAATGCAGAATACATTCCAGCAGCCCTTTCTCTGTAGAAGACTGTCCTTTCGACATCAATTACTGGTAGCACAGATGAGCTGTTGTTAATTCCAATGAACAATACGGATACATACATGGCTCCAATGATTGTCAATAAGTCTCTTGAATTTTCCCTGGAAATATACAAGTACAGATTGAGCAGCAGAAAAATAATTGTCATTCACTGAATTCTCTTCTGACTTGTTTGGTAACGAGGATGAGATAGTATTGTTGAGAAGAAAAAGAAAAGTAAAAATCTTGTATATTGTACTTGAGTTTAGTACTCCATACCAAACATGTTTTTCGAGAAAATATTATTGAAGCAAATCAGACCTTTTGTTGCCAATCTGCCAGAATATTGTGCCTAGAACTAGGCCGGCAGCAAGAGTGAAAAAATAGCGAACCAGGTTATAATCAGGGCTTCTCCAGTAAGTCCACCATTGTTTCCAAAGGCAGGATTTAAACTGCTCCCATGTCGACTGAGAGTATTGTGTAGGGAAAAACAGGTCTTCTGCTCCCTCGGGTGGTACACTTAACTCTCTTACTATAGCCTTGTTTTGTCTGTATCAATTCTTTAAGTCAGTTTACCAGTATGAAGTGAAATTAAAATGTTTATATACTTTTTATAGTATTTGTCACTTACTGATACAATGATGATTCGCGGTAAATTTTAGCAAAATCAACTCCCAGTCGATTTTCCATTGCAGCCGAGCTTACTTCTAGCATCCATGCTGCTGGATTATAATTCTCTCTGATTCTCGTGATACCGGGAATAGCCTTAAATTTGGGAAAAAAAATCAAGAATTTAAACCGGGATTGTCTAGTAATATTGATCAAGAGTGCTTCTGGAAAGTAATGATTAGTACCTCAAAGTAATCTATTACATCCTGAGAATTTGTTCCCAGTGATCCTGAGTAGATCATTTCTCCCCCTCTCTTCATCAGCAAAAGCTGGTTCAGAAAATATAGTTATGTCAAAAGAACACTGATAGTTAGAAAGAGAAGGAGATAGGGTTACGGGGACTTGATTTTTCTGCACTTGTTACCTCATCAAAAGATTCAAAGATATCGATGCTAGGTTGATGAATCGTGCAAACAACAGTTCTGCCAGTGTCAACTGTGTTTCTCACTGTCCTCATCACAATTGCTGCAGCCCTTGCGTCAAGGCCTGAAGTTGGCTCGTCCATAAATATGATCGAGGGATTAGCAACAAGTTCGACTGCTATTGTTAACCTCTTTCTCTGTTCTGTAGATAGGCCTGAAATCCCAGGAAGCCCAACTAATGCATTTTGAATGGTATCGAGTTCAACTAGTTCCATCACCTCTTTAACAAAGGTCTATTGAGGAAAAATAAAATACAATAAGGACTACATTATGATAAAATTTAATATCATATAGATTGAGAAAATCTCAATTTCATACCATCTTACTCTCGTCATTAACTTCTTTGGGGAGACGGAGAAAAGCAGAATAAACAATGGATTCTTTGACCGTCACTTGGGGAGAGTGGATATCATTTTGCTCACAATAACCCGAAATTCTTGCAAAAGTTTCTTGTTTCTTGGGGAAACCGGAGATTCTGATATCACCTTCAATGTATCCCCCGGTTTTTCTCCCAGCAAGGACATCCATCAGCGTTGTCTTTCCGGCCCCACTTACTCCCATTAGTGCTGTCAAGATTCCTGGCCTAAACGTCCCAGTTATTTCTTGAAGCAATTGCAGCTTGTCTTTCGTCACGCCTTTCTCCTTCATTTCCTGTTGAAACTACGATATATATTAGTATTATCAATAGCTTAAATATTTGAATATCGATAAAGAAAATGAAAAGATCATTACCGAGGGCATATCCACGTAATAATTGACAGAATCAAAGGACATCGATAAAGGCCTAAAGGGCAGTAACATTCCTCTCTTGGGTGCAACTCCTTCTACGGCTTGGTTAGTCGACAGTTCTCCTAAAAGATGGCCAATAATTTGTAAACATACATTCTTTGCTACATCGTTTCAAATTGATTGTTTTCTTCATATGACGTATTTCTTACTTGAATTATTTCCATTTCGAATTGCTGATAGTTCTGTAATTGTCTTTGATTCATCATTTTCCATCTCCCTTTCTTGATTGGATGTCGCAGATTCCTCGGATATAATTGATCGTGCCTTTCCCCGTGCTATATTTACATAGAGAAAACAAATGACATGCAATTAGTCTAAAAGAAGCAAATAAATAATCCACGAGATATTTCGAATTTACTGACAATCATACATAGATCAGGTTAAGTTAGTGTACTTACGATTTAGATACATGAGCGATATGGTGAACAAAAAATTGAAAACTATGATGTATCCTAGAAGCGCCAAAGCCCCTATCAAGTAACAGTGTCTCTCAGGGGACACACCGAAGTTCTTCAATATTCCCACTCCCATTTTGGTAATGTTGTCTGGTGCCTGTACAAAAATCGACATGTTTCCATCAAAAACTTCCAAAAATTACATACGACGGAGTACGAATTGTGTTGTACATTACCAGCTTGTGCATCCATCTTGAAGAAAGCATCTCATTAACTGTCAAGGCATTGAAACCGTAGAACAAAGGCGAGACCCAATGACCCCACTGCCACCATATCGGAATCTCACCTGTTGTCACAAACAAGTTTTCACTACAAATAACGACTCTGGAAGTCTAAGAATACAAGTATATGAAAATAGCGTGTTCCTGATTGGTTCTTCATTAGTTCCAAGAACCAAAAACTTACTTTGAGGAAGAATAAAACCACCCAGAAGAAAAACGAGGAGCAAAGAGAGGGCTCCTCCAGTATGAGCAATGATCATAGTCCTGCATAATCCAGCAATAAGCCTAAATAACCCAGCAGCCATTTGCTGAATCAGGAATACTAGCAGCAGGTGTTTGAAGAACCTGAAATGGGAAACAATGAATGAAAGTTATAAATATCACGTGCAGGCAAAAAATAAAAAACAACAACAAATTTTTTGGAAAACTCAGTACAAGTTTAGTATGTTGTACTAGACAAGATTAGACAATGTGTAAGAGACAAGAATTTTATTTCAATCTACTTTCTACCATTCCACAAGTGTACCTGCTAATTTCTGGTGTCAATCCAATAGTATAATATGTAACAACTGTCCAAACTAATGATTCCACAACAGAAATTGGAATCCTTAGCAGAAAATTTGGGACAGTGAAAACCCATGCTGGATAGAATTGAAGATCTCTGTGCTTGTAAAACACAGGAAGCCGAGCAATTGTCAGAGAAAGCTCCGCAATTCCATTGAACATGTTTATTATCATGGCGAATATGATTGAGCCTACATAGAGTGACCCGTTATCATAGGTGACGCTAAGAGTTGTCCTCAAGAAAACTGTTGATGTTATTACAGCCACGATAAGGATCTGAACGGCCTTGAAAATGTAAACAAAGGCATTTCTTTTGATCAAGAGCCATTCTTTATCAATCGAGGCTTTAAGGAGCTCCATCTTCGGAACTGTGTAAGTTTCAAACACAAGGGCATTTTTTGGGCTTTTAACCTTGTCATATGGGACTAATAATTCATTCTCGAGCTGCTGGCCGACATGGAAGGCTTTGAACCGGCTTGCAAATTCTGTGACAGTTATGTAGCGATAAGGTTTTCCCCTGTCAGCCCAATATTGCTCTTGATCCTTCTTTGATGTAACCTGTGACAGTTGCAAAATACTAAGAAAGAAGAAGCTAAAATCTTAATCCTTATAGTGCATAACAAATACGCAATGGAAATAAACTATTTACAGGGACCTTACTTACCTCTTGCAAGAAATCAGCAATGCCCTTTCTTTCAGGACACACAAAACCCTGGCTCTCGAAGAACCCGAGTACATGTTCACGTGGACCCTGGTACACAATCTGGCCCTCCGATAGGAGAATAATGTCATCAAAGAGATCGAATGTCTCAGGAGCAGGCTGGAGAAGGGACATCAACATGCTTGCCTCACTCAGATGAGCAATTTGCTGCATACACTTCACTATCTGGTAAGTAGTAGAGCTGTCTAGACCAGTGGATATCTCATCCATGAATAGAGTCCGTGTTGGTCCAACGATCATCTCTCCTGCATCGATACATTATCAAAATATTGGCACCACAAAGAACAGAATGGCATCCAGAGATGGCATTATGTTGACATTATTAAATTTCAACTTCTATCAATGTGAAAGTAGATTTATTTTACGCAGAACAAATTTGATATTCTAAATTTTCTTTGGATCAAATATTCATTATTGTTAAGATTTTTAACCTGTGGTAACTCTTTTCTTCTGTCCACCAGAGATTCCTCGTTGCATTTGATCTCCCACTTTAGTGTCCTCACAAATATCAAGCCCCAGTAGCTGTTTCATTCAACAATCAGATGAGAACTTCTTTATCTAATTTTGCATAGTAAATAACTTAACAAAAGGCGATTCCAAATGGCTTTTATCCACGAGGAGATTTTAAACAATTCAATCTCTGAATTGAAAGCTTGTGAATCTATTTGCAACGTGCATACAGCACATGCGTCGTACCCAGTAATAGGCATCTCAGTAACCTAGAAGTTTTTTAACTTCTATTTCTTCCTTAATACTGTTCATGATTATGCAGTATAATTTACCAAACAATCCAATCGAGAAATGTTCTTACCCTGAGAATATAATCAGTTATAAGGTTGCTTTCTGCCCCTTGTACTGCTATAGCCTGCATTAATGACGTTATAAATATAGAAAGTCGAAGATCTTTATATGGGAATAAAAATTACACCATATTACTCTATGTAACACAGTTTTTAAAACATCAAACATACTTTCATGTAAAGATCCACTTCCTTCTCAGGAATTATTCCAGAATCTCTCTCCTTTTCTGCCAGCTCCTTTACAAGTTCTGAAAATACAAATTGCTTTAGTCCTGTATCAACATTAAGAGCATGTTTGGTACACTGGATAGTATCACATAGGATAATTGACAAGATAATGATTTATTTGTCTTCCTTATGCTATCCAGTACTATCAAGTCCATCATAACAAACATGCCGTGAATTAATGTTAGTCTAACTGAACTTGTTACCATAGCGGGATCCCACCCCTTGGAACCTTGCTGAAAAATCAAAAGTTTCTCTAACTGTCAATTCCCCTATATGAACATCATTTTGGCTAATATATGCTGATGTTTTCTGAGGCACAAATTCCTTTAGCCCATGACCGTTGTAACTGATATCTCCTTTCACCTGATCAATGAGGATAATATATTACATTAACAAGAGAAAGATAGACAAACTAATATGATCCCTTTTGATTTACTGCTGAAGCATGGCCAATAATTGGAATATCCGAGTGAAAAATATGTAAGAATAGAGGGAAAAAGGGACCCTTAAAGTCGAGTCAAGTTTTCCAGCCAATGCCAAGAGAAGGGTCGACTTCCCACAAGATGGAGGTCCTAATAAAAGTGTCATCCTGTATCAAATTATAGAAACTGTTAAAACGTTTCGAGAGACAAACAGTACTTCTCTCATGTAATTTTTGCATCGAAAGTTTGCATTTAAATTACTATTACAAATAATTAATCTCCATAAAAGTCCTATAAATAGCTTAAAAATGATTAATAACATCAGTATTTACAAGATCAGGGCTAAGAATTTGAGACACAATGAGTGGATTTACCTTGATGGCTTTACAATCCCAGAAATGTCCCTGAGAATTGGATATCTAGTTTTCTTGGTTAGTCTAATTCCCAGAAAACCAAGCATGGATTCTACTATGTCCCTTGAAGTGTTCAAGAGTGTAGGAAGAGCCCTTGTTCCAACATGGCAATCTGCTTCAATCCTTAAATTCTCAAATCTAACCTCAACAGTTGGAAGTTGAATGCCAACTCTGTAATGCAAAGAACATATTAATTAATATGAAGCAATCGTAGTCATCTTGATTTTCCTGAGGAGCCAACAGGAAACATGAAGAGGGGATACTGAGATTTAGCATAAGTAAAATGAATCGGGTAGAATAAAAACATACATATCCATTCGATCTCTTATCTTCTTCAAGAATTTTTCATTATCTTCCTCAGGCACCTTAAAATTTCTTGCAACGAATTCTTTCCGCATGTTTACGTCAAGCTTGCTAACATCTACCAGTTTCTCGTGCAATATCTGTGTTTCATTATTCTCACCCTCTGCCATGAATTGAAAAATACCAGTTCTCATTCTAGAATAGGTTGGCAGTTTTTCAATGGCGTCCCATGTCAAAGCCTCCTCTTCTTCTTCCCTTGATCCTGATGAACGTGAAGCCATTGCAGAAAAACCCTTGCGAGAGATCGAGATCGAGATCAAGAAAGAGAAAAGTTACATTTATTTATTATTATAAATATAAATATAATGCAGATTGTTTGCAATCTAAGAAGGGTTTCGTAGGACTCGTAGGATTCTGATTTTCTGTTGATCTGTTAGATACAATTACATGCAGAAAATTCTATTTTGATTAGAATAAGAACACCTAAGCTAAAGAAAACAGTCCTGAAGTGATTCGAATTCTATCACCAGAAAACAGTTTTAACAAACAGGCGAGCTGTGCGGGACATGTAAAGACGGTGAATTTGGTTAAGTATCCTATATGAAATATATTACTGCTTTTTAAATAGTATCGATAATTACTACCAATATTGCACCATTTTAAAACCCTATTCATAGTCGTAAATTTCAATTTTCTGAAACCTTAAACTCTCTCAAATCTCCATCTTCTATTTTTTTTTTTTCAACATTCAAGTTCGTATTGCTACATTATTTATAATACGTTGAAGACCCTGCGTAATTTCATCCGTACAACGAAAGGCATTAATGACATATATTTAGAAAATTTTCTTAATAATAATAATCCAAAGGCATTAATGCACAACATTTTGTGCGAATGTAACCTAATCACTCTTGTTGCTAATCCACACCTTTCCATTCTTATCAAGTGTTCTATATTTAATATTTATGCTGCTGATACTTTTATTTTTTTTAATTGGAGAATGTAATTTACTTTTGATTAACATAGGGTGGTTTTACTTGCTATGCACTAGTATGAATGTATTTTTACAGTGTAGGACTATATAAAGTCTCTATTTGATGGTCATTATTGTGTAAAAATGATATTTTGAATAATGATTGTTTGGAAAATGTGTGGTTAAAACTTAAAAGGTGGATTTTTTTTTTATTTTTTTTTAATTTTTTTTTTGAGTTTACGTGCAAAATTTGTGTGAATGTGTTGTTGAAAATGAGGAAATAAATTACTTTACTTTAAAGGGAGTCAAATATGGGGACAATAATTTTACCTGCTTTGTACTGATGTGTGAACGTGATTTGCAATGATGATCACAATATTGTCTTTGGTAGCTCTATGCATAATGACCAGAATTTTAAAATTACGAGATTATGAATGGTCTTACCATGTGCATCAATATTAGTCGATACATGTGTATAGTTATTCCAAGTACCTTTCTGTTGTGAATTTTCGGCATTATTATAGCTTATCAAATTTTAGGTAACAAAAAATTGTTAATTCATACCTAAAAAAAGAGTTTTATTAAAAAAGAACAGAGAGTAATGGGAAGCTTTTAATCTTTCACGTTCAATTTATGGCAAAGTTGGCAAACAAGTTGTTGACCTCAAAAAATGAGTCAACAGAATCGTGAATTCCACTCACGTTCATATAAGCTTAATCCTACCCATGTGGAGGAATAGCTAGCCAGTAACGATCTAGGTAGAGGGATACACTCTCTGGACGTAAGCCACTTAAGTGTTCGAGCTTGGGAAGTGTACAACACAATGTAAAAAACAATGTTGAATATGTAAAAGTTGCACAGAATAGAGATGATCTTGAGTAACCAAATCTGCATTAACCTTCCAATGATACATAGTGGAGTATTTACAGTAATATAAATAAAGCGGTGGCCGTTGGATGAAGAAGCACGTGGTTTCATCTCCTTGATCGAAGTGTCCCACCATAGGCACCTATCTACATACCCTAGCTTATAACGCATTTAATGCATTCTGAAAAGGTAGCTCTCCTATGTCCTAGGTTGACATGATTTAACGTTCTTCTCATGAAAGTAGTTACATCAATAATTCAAACAAGATTTCATCTGCAGAATCTTTTGGGGAAAGCAAGTCGTTCCATTTCAAACGCAAGCCACAGATTAAGGCACCTCTTCGCTATCACTTCAGCTTCGATGGGAGAGCTTTCGAGAAAAGCCCTTATTTATGTCACTCCACTTCGTCAGAGTTTCCCTTCGTATCATCCACTTCAGCAAATAGGCTTCGGTGATGGCCCCTGCTTGGGATGTCTCTTTGGCGTCTTTTTGAGTCTCGGTGACAAGACGTAACACAAGCAGTAACATGATTCGAATGTGAATGGAATTAGGACAGAAGCATAAAACAGCATTTTTCACTTGAATGAGAATAAGTCAATTTTCACTTATAAACAAGAAGCTTTCGACTTCAGTTTTCCTTATTGTGGTGAAAATGTCGCTGTGTTTAAAGTTATACAATCTGTTGAAACCTTTCAAGAAAGAAACAGACCTTCTTCTCGTCGAAAATTTTGTTTTAAATTACTAATACAAAAAAATTACTTTTCATAATAGGCTTAATAATTTCATATTTTGGTAAAATAATAATAATAATTGTTATCCCCCAAATCCGAAGTCCCAGCTCAGATGGTCATGTGGACCGCTACGTAAGCCTCATGTACACGTAAGCATCCACGTGGATGGTGAGTCCACATAGGTAGAGAATCAGATGAGAGGTTGAGGAAGAAGAAGAAACAAGGTCAAAAATAAGAAAAAGAAGGTATCGTCTCAAGTCCTTCACAGTAAGTGTTTTGAGAATGATGAGTTCAAATGATAAAAGTACGCCTAGAAGGATAAAGGCATACCCTGAAGAAGGGGAACCCTTGCGAGCTACCCCAACTGTTCGCCCATGACCTCCTGCACGAAGACGAGGAGGATCCAGAGGAGGAGGCAGGGTCGCAGCAAAGCTTACTAGGGAGATGGCCTTAATGGCTGCCAACATGAGGAATATAACCCAGTAGAACTTGGCATGCAAGAAATGCTGATGAACATGCAAGGGCAAGGAGGGTACCACACCCATCCATACGTAGCTCCTAAGAATGCCTTCTCAGAAACACGTGGGTATTATCAAGAGGAAGAAGAAGTTCAAAGCCAAATGGCTGGACGTTATTACACCGGAATGGAGGCCCCTCAGGAAAGAGAGGTTGAAGTGGATGTGTCGACTAACTATGCCTCGGAGAGGCCATACAAAGCCCTATTTAACTTCCCTCCAAACCATGAATTGGAGAACAGGCTCCAGAGGTCGGTAAGCGTTTTCGATAGGATAAGTTCGGGGTTGCCTAGAAATAGGCAGGATCATTCACCCCAGGTACCTAAAAATAGGCAAGCTTATCCTCACCCTCCAATGCCTAGAAACAGGCAGCAGGAGCTACATTAGCATGATGAACAACAAAGGTACCATGAAGAGCCTCAGGTCCATCCCCCTAGAAATAGACGTGAGAGGAGATAACAGGCAAGAAATGAAGCAGGTCTTTCTCAACCACCTCCTCAAATTCCTCAAGGGGAAGATGGGGACTTAGACAAACCTTAAAGGTTCTGCGACTTAGATGACGACGACGAGCATTCACCCTTCTTAGAGGCCATCAGGAATGCCCCCATGTTAAACTACTTCACTCTCTCAAAAATTCTCAAGTATAAAGACCCACATGAATCTAAGAAGCCATCCCAACAATGAAATGCAAAGCCTTTCACTTGACTTTAAGTAGGGGTGTTGAAGTTTAGTACACGAGGTTACCAGAAGGGAGCATCCGAAGTTGGCCTGACCTTAAAAAGACATTTTTGAAGTGCTTCGCAACAAGCAAAGAGGGTAAGAAACTTATTCAACGAATGCAGGACATGCGACAGCAAAGGGTGAAATGCTAAAAAGCTTCTTGTCCCACTTTACTGATGAAATGACCTATTGTCTACAAGTCACGGATAAGGAAGCATTAACTGCTCCAAGAGGAGGATTGGATATGAACTCCCTCTTTTGGAGAGATGTGCAGAACAAAGACCCAACCACCTATGACGCCTTATTGGAAATGATAAGGCGTGAAATCCTAAATGAAACGTTGAAAGATCATAGAAACCGAGCTAGCCAGGGTCTCTCACCTTCTCAAATGCAAAGAGGAAAAGGATATTTCATGGAGGTCCTAGTAGTTGACAACTGATCTGCTTATCATAGGGTACTTGGAAGACCTACCCTAAAGGAGCTATGAGCAGTTACCTCAATTCATCACCTGTGCATGAAGTTCCCAGCCAAGGGTGGCATAGCCACAGTCCGAGGTGACCAACAGTGAGCCAGAAAATGCTACTCCAACTCCTTAAGGAAAACAGAACCAAGAACTACCAACGTCATCTTCTCTGACATTGACATGAGCGATCTTCCTGAACAAGGAATTACCCTTGAACAAGGGGATGATGTCATCATGGTCGAGGCCCCGGAAGAAGGAGATGTCTCCGGCACCATACAAGCCCCTGAAGAAGGGAAAGCTGCTGAAGAAGTAGTTTTCTTTGAAGAACTTGACCCTTGAATCATTGATTGTGAACCTCAGGCAGCCCCCATGGAGGAATTAGAAACTTTTCCAGTGGACCATGTAGATTAGTCAAAGCGCTTATAGGTGGGAAGCAATTTGTCACTAGAAATGAATGAGAAGTTAAAAAACTTCTTACCAAAAACCTCGATGTTTTCCAAGGCTTCAACAGCCAACCTCTGATGGGCATCCGAGGTCTCAACTATCTTAGTTAATGAGGCCACTTCACTCTGAGACAGGTGGACCTCCTTCTTCATAGACCCAATCTCTGCTAAAGCAGAGGCAAACTTCATCGACTCCTCAACCTTCTCCTTTTTTCCGGGCTTCCATTTTCGCCTTGGCCTTGGATGCCTCTTACCTAGCATTGGTGGTTGCTTCCTCAACTTGGGTGGCCTTGCTAGTAAACCCACGATGTTTGGTTTGAAGGTTTTTAAAGAGGGCCTCAGCCTCTACGGCCATACCAAATGACCTCCCCGCCTGAGCTACCATCGTCTTAAAGATATCCACAACGTCATTTTGCTCGATGTAGTTTACCACTTCTCCGTCCAGTACTTATGAAATGTGGTGGTGACAATTTGAATTTCTGGAAAGAGGAGAGCAAGAGCTTCGTACGCGAGCTCATCAGTTCTAGAAGCCAGAGCTCCTTTTTTTTTGGGACATCAGATGTGGTAGACTCGTTGGAGACTCTGGGCTTCTTGGCAGAGACCTGCTTTAGGGATTCCACATTAGTTGGCTTCCCCCCCCCCAAGGCTCAGCCATCGAGCTGCTTAATAGCTTTTTTCCCGTTGGGACCTTAGAGCGGGGAGGACGTCGTTGGAGCCACCAACCCCATTGGGGGTCGGGATCCTAAACTTCTTTTTTGGCTCTTCCACCACTACCTTTTTTTCCTTCTCTGGTATAGAGGAATGTCCCTCTTTGTGAGAAGTAGCCTCCCTGCTGACCTTCTCAATCCTTTCCTTAACCTTCTTACCTCCAATGGAGGTGGATTTCATCCCTTTTCCTAAGGTGGACGCGGTGACAAGAATGGAGGCCATGTCAGGTATGGGATGCCTCCACTTTTCGAAGTTATTTACATAAAAAGTAATAAATAAATTAATTACAAGTCAAATAGGCTGGCAATGTCATCTGCAAAGCTACTAAAGGAGTTCAGTATCTTATCACATCGAGCCATTAGTCCGAAGTCTTCAAAGAGACGGGTTGATTGAATCGGATGGGCAAAGTCACGAGCGTCGACTGATTTCTTGTACACTTTCGAAAGGGTATGCCACTTAAACTCAGTAAGTTCGAACCTCTGTGCAGACCCTGCAAAGCAAGAAAAATAAAATGTAGGCATCAGACCCCGACAATTTGAAAAAGCAAAATAGTAGGATATAAACTTACGACATTCAGAATAGGAGGTTGGAACTTTGACGTGGGGGACAACATCACCCTCACATTCCTACAACTTTCCCTTAACCCATAACTAGGTCTCCTTCCACCCTTTAATGGATGTGGATAGATCTTGGACAAATGGGAGTGTGACCCCACGGACACACAGAATACAAGCCTCGGGAATCTCCATTTCCTAAAGAACGAGGCTGGAAGACAGCTTGGAAGACATGCAGAGGCATGTCCTCACCCAATGAGGCCTCCTTCTAAAGGAAGTACGAGCCTAGCAATTGGGCCCAAGCATTGGGGACAAATTGGGTGGGGGGCCAACTTATACAGCCTAAGAACGGCCCTGAAAAAAGGGTGGAGTGGTAGGCGAAGTCTAGCCTTTAGCAAATATTCGCTAATGGCTACACAGCCAGGTCTAGGACGAGAGGCTCGCTCACTAGGGGATGAGGAAAGAAGTTCGATGCCATAGGGGATCCTATATTTCTCCCTAAGATTTGTTAAGACGGATGGGTCTACTAAAGATGGAATCTTAACAGCCCCCAAACCGCTTCATCCCCACTATCATCACTCCCAGAGGCAAAAGCACCTTGCCCGACCTCAACGCCCCTGGTAAGGTCAACAATATTAGTTATTGAAAATCCCATCTCGCTCACCAACCCACTAATGTCTAGCTTCCCCTTAGTAGTATTCGAAGCGTAAATTCGTGCTAAAGTAGAAAAGTTCCCTCTGAAGACTATGCTCTTTTTATAGGCAAATCCACTTAATCCTAGCCATTGGATCTTGGTCCAAGTCATCCAATCGTTCATTTACTACAGTCAATCCGAACTACCCACCACATCTGACGCTTCGACTTCAAAGGCCCAGATTAGGACGTCTAACACATGTACCCTCGTGCGTCTAGGGAAGAAAGGGGAACGTGGATGAACAACCATCATTGCGCATTAAATACGCTGACGGTTGCATGTGTTGGAAGTTGCACCACCCCAGCTATTTTTCTTGGAAAGGTACCACGACATCAAATCATTGAGGCACCATGACTAGGTATACCTCATATTTCTCAGAATTGTTGGAAAAATAACAAATCCCTCGTAGCTATCAATCTGAGGCTATTTGTAGCATTAGACCCTATTGGCCTTCGAAATGAATGAATGCACATTGGTTCTGAGGAGACGCCTTGGACCTATGAAGACACATCGAACATGGGAGGGAACATCAATTATTAGAGGGCAGACCCCCATAACATCTGCCTGTGCAAGAAACATCAGAAATACAATATTCTTTACCAACTAAACCACCTCAGATAACTCCCATAAGAAGTTCTGCATGAATTTGAGCATAGTTCTTTCCAGGGATTACACAACACTTGAAGTCCATGCATTACATAAATAATCATGCATAGACTTGGGGGACTATTGTTATCCTCCAAATCCAAAGTCCCAGTTCAGATGGCCATGTGGACCGCCACGTAAGCATCATGTCCACGTAAGCAGCCATGTGGACGGCGAGTCCACATAGGCAGAGAATCAGATGAGAGGTCAGAGGAAAAAGAGGAAACAAGGTTAAAAATAAAAGAATGAAGGTATTGTCTGAAGTGCTCTCCTACTGAAGCAGATGTTGTTACCAAACTCCTTCACCCCACATGAAATAACTGAGGCTCTAAAGCTTGAGGTAGAGGTAGAGGTAGAGGCAGAGGCTCCTTCGAGTTGTCCGAAGTCTTATACCACCAGAGGCCTTCAAGTTAACGCCGACCCTGAGCTACAGAAGATTCGAAGATTCATGAAGTGATTGATGTGCTACAATAGAGTATGTCCGTGTGTCAACGTCAACTTACTAAATAGAACAGCTGACCTTGCATCAAGTATTAATTTTAAGAGTGGACAGTGATGTGAGGCATCAGTCCAGGAGATCACGCCACGTGGTCTTTGATCCAACGATCACCACATCGGTCAAGACAATATAAATAGCTTATCTTAGTATGAAAAAGGGGTTGACATCTTTGAAATGAGACAATCAAACACATGCACTATCATTCTCAATAGAATATAGAGGGGAAGCAAGATTTAAATAGGTTGTTATTCACATGTTTTAAAAACACAAAATAGCAACGATAAAAACTCCAACATACACATAATCTTTCCATATCTATCATTCCACATATTCCATAATACAAAAGAGAGATTTATTTTGGGGAATCTACTGGGCATTCGTTGATAGTGCGATTGCCGTCGAAACAAAACTACCGGAGTCTAAACGTCACCGTCTCTTGCCGAAAAGTGTCTCTCACATCCTTCTTAAATTGGCTACCATCCCTGTTCCAGTAGGAACGTGTCGAATTCGTACTTGAAGTGGCAATAGTGGGCTCAGTATTTGTTGAGTTCATTTTTTGGGGTCAACAACAACAATAATAATTTAGCATTTTCAAATGAATAATAATGCCTACAAATAGCTCGAAACATTGAGATTAGTAACATCAGTATTTGGAAGAGCAGACCTATAAGTTTGAAGACATATCCTAAAGAATTTTATGTCCCTTGAAGTGTTTTATGAGTGTAGGAAGAGCCCGTGTTCCAATATGGCAATCTGATTCAACTTTTAAATTCTCAACTCTAACATCATCAATAGGAACTCGAATTCCATCCCTGTAATGCAAAGAACTTAGTCATGCACAAGAGAACTATTGACATCAAATTTTGGACGACAAACTCCTTGTTAACTTTACATGATAGGGAAGGTGAACCTAAGACAACCGTAAAGTTGACTCTATAAGACAACCAAATCAGTTAGTCTAGTTGGCCATTGAAGAGAGGGTTAGACAACCAAATGGTTTAGTCGAGGGATGTGGCGAACGAGACACATAGATGCATAAGTTAGGCAATGTTGAAGACAAATTCCAATCCACTCCCTTCCTGTTTTGTTTAATTTAGGATACTCTTCTAACGAAAATATATATTTTTTTGCGCTTCTAAAAAGCTAGTCAAGACAATTTGATGCCAAAATAAAAATGTTGCAACCTGATTGGAGAGGGGATAATAGTGCCATGATTTTAAATAATTGGGTACACAAGTGCAATAAATATTAGGTTGGGATATAGATGTCACACTTACGAAAGTTTGGGGACCCCAATGGAATTTTCCCAAAATGTAGTAAGCAGTGCGTACTTTATTCTATTGGTATTTTTCCCAAGGGTTTTATCCCAAAAAAAAAAAAAAATCTTGCTATCGGATGCTGCCCTTATTGAACTACGCAAAGGATGAGGGAGAATTTTGTTCCGAGGCTATGTTTCAATCTAGCAGTATGGTTCAAAAACCCTTATTCCATCTGGCCATGTTTGACAATGCCCACGATCGCAATGAATTCCACTTTTACTCTTAGTGATAGTGGCATATGAGTCTTGACGTACCTACTTGATACAGTCACGATCTTAAAGTGCAATAAATATTAGGTTGGGGGATATAAGTATCACACTTGTGAAAGTTTGGGGACCCCAATGGAATTTACCAAAATGTTATAAGTAGTGCGTGCTTTATTTTATTGGTCTTTTTTTCAAAGGTTTATCTAACAAAATCTTTGTAGCGGATGTAGCGGTGGCAATGGGCCGACCCGAGCCAGCTTGGCCTGTATACGAACGAGCTCACGAGTACGAGCTGAGCTTGTACTCGTTTGTAAATAGCCGAGCAGAACTTGTGGGTCGAGCTCGGTTAATTTTTTTTAGATATACGTTTTTTTTAAAGAAAAAAAAAAGAAAAAGAAAAGAAAGATAAACCCTCTGTAGACATAAAAATAAAATAAAATAAATAATGGGTTGGATCGATTTAAATAATCAGCCCAATTAAATTCACTGAATCAAAGTCTAGGCCCATAAAATTCTAAAAGTCCACCCTACTTTTAATAAATCCACAATTATTCAAGTATAATCAATTTAATTGAATTAATTA
>CAIGRR010449719.1:0-15084 GCA_903798365.1 Fraxinus sp. 1973-6204 | reverse complement strand
AGAGTTCAGCCAGTTCAGCGTGGTGAAAAGATAGAATTTATACCAAAATTACTCAAATATTCGGTCAAAACAATTACTCTTGACCAAATAAAAGACCTTTTAGCAAAAAACTATAATGGCAATATGATGGATGACACCTGTCTATAGTTCCTCGTGATTTGACTCCTAGGGTAAGAACAAGAGAAATTAGTAATCCTCACCAACGGATAAATTACGAAATCAAACGACTCCAATTGATGCTTTCTAATATTTTAAAAAAAGTATTACACTTGTTCCGAACGTTAAAATCTGTAAAGGAAAAGGAGTCTATATAATAATAAAAAATTATTACAGTCCACCTAAATGTTACTGCTATCACAAAAAGGTCACATCTCATGTTTATGTATCATGAAATGAACAATAGGATGTCTCAATCATCGAGGCATACGTAATTGAAGTCTGAAGAAGGTATAGAACTTTCGCGTTACCAAAAATATATGTGTCGTTTTCGTTATATACACCCTTTTTGGTACACATTAAAATTTTCATTCTCATTCTTCTACTCATTTTCAACCACACATTCTTCAATAAAATAATATTTTCCATCGCATCAATAATTTTTTCTTCTTTTTTAACCACACATTTCCCATCATATCACTATTCAAAATCAATTCTTCCTCCAAAAAATCCCTACCAAACAAGCTTATAATATAGCCGTGGACAAGAACGAAACTCATCTCATTGCGTATTTTGACGAATCAACCTTCATGTTATTGCATCATGTATTTGCGTGAAAACAAAGTGTGTTCTAGGAAAACTATCATAAATCATAACATTAAAAATAAAATAATGCTATGTAGCCGCATTGTGATTGTAACGCGGTTCAAGTGGTGCTAGATGATATGTTAAATAAAATGTGAAATAAAATGAGTCATTTAATTCCGCTTATCATTTGTTGTCAAATCAACGCCACCTAAGTTGGATGAGCTAAATAACATNTGTTAAATAAAATGTGAAATAAAATGAGTCATTTAATTCCGCTTATCATTTGTTGTCAAATCAACGCCACCTAAGTTGGATGAGCTAAATAACATTTCACTTATTATTTAATGTCACATCAACACTACTTACGTAAAAGTTGCACCCCCCAATTAGCAAGGGGATAGTATAGAAACACTAACTTGTTTAAACTTTTTTAAAGATGTCCAAATTGAAGCAAATGCTAAAGTTGAGTGACAAATCGAGCTCTTTACTTATTAAATTCAATATAGTCATCTCCAATTCGGCTGAACTTTGTAGAGGTATTAAGAAAATACTCGAGAAGATTGAAAGGTTAGAAGCTAGATACAAATTATAGAATTTGAAGATGAAAAGATTGTAGATGTAATGTTTACCGATTATCTTCTTTATCCGTGATTTCATACATGTCACAACACGTGTGATGTTATCAACTTTCAATTATTTTATCGGAAGGGGGATTTTTTATTTTTTTTTTAAAATAGTCTTGCGCATGTTAATATCTATTTTATTATACCAATAAGACATCGTTATTTGCTGTTTGGTAACTTTTTGACGATTTATCTTTGGAGTCAATACTTGTAAGAGTACTATAAGTAATTCTATGCACTCTATACATGACTTCTACATTCCATCCGCATACAGAGTATGATAAGTGTAGTTTTTATACTTATTATTCGAGGCTAAATCGTGATATTTTGTTGTCTTTTGAATAAAATTCTACCTAATTTAAATTAAATTGTATTTTGTAGGTGCAACTTTGTGTTTAATGAAGAATTGAAGAAGAGAATGCAAAATAGCATATGAAAATCGAACATGACAACATAATAATAGGAATTATGAACTTATTATTTTCCTTCTTAACACCGTCTAGTGTTGTGGAGATGTATGTTTATCTTCTCCAAACTAATCCATCATGCAATGTTATCGATGACATTGTCAATGAAACGTCTCAAGAAATTGTAAGACGAGCCACCTTCCATCAAAGCCATTCTACTCTCGTGTTTCATTTGTTTCATCTTAATCCTCGATTCACTCTCAGGCTCCATTAGACACCTGATTCCCTTCTCTATTTCTTCAGCCTGCACAATCACATCATTGCCTCTCCTATAATCCATTTTTATCTCCACAGCAATTCCCAAATCCTTCACCAACTCGAATGCATTAGTCTGTTGCTCGGCATACATCGGCCATGCTGCAATCGGCACTCCACACCAGACACTTTCCAATGTCGAGTTCCATCCACAATGAGACACGAAGCCACCCACCGCAGGGTGAGATAAGATGGCCACTTGTGGTGCCCATCCAATCACCTTCCCGATTCCTTCAGTTCGTTGCAAGAACCCTTCTGGCAATACTTCTTCAAGATTTTCGTACTCTGATGGATACTCGAACCTGTCTTTGGGAGGAGGTTTTCTCAACGACCACAAGAACCGGTGGCCACTCCGTTCAAGTGCAACCGCAATCTCCTTAACCTGGCCGGCTTCAAAATATCCCATACTTCCAAAGCATAGAAAAACAACAGACGAAACAGGTTGTTCGTCAAGCCACTTCATGATCTCGTTACGTTCTTTGTTGTCGTCATTTTCAGCCTTGACATGAAGAATCGGGCCTATTGGGTAAACCGGTGGGACCTTGTCGTCATCAGATAGGAATTTCAATGCATAGGATTCTAAATGCGAGAAGGTGTTAATCATAATTCCCTTCGTTTCTCTAAACCTTCTTCCCATAGTGAGGAACGCACCCACACCCTCCTTATCAAAGAATCTAGAAGGAAATACTTTAGCAGGAACTGGATTTATGTACGTTGGAATCAATAACTCAACATCAGAGTTCTTGTACTCAGTGACGTCCACGTTCTGTTCATCGGTGAGACTCTGCATATGGAAGATGAGCCCAAGCATCGCTGCACTAGTTGTAAAGAAGACATAAGTCGGGACACCAAACTCATTGGCTACGTCGATCATAGTTGTACAGAACATATCAATAACAAATCCAGCAAGTCTAATCGAGTCGGACTCATCACGGACTATTTTTGCGACAGCATCTCTTATGGGATCCTTGTGGCTTTCTATGAAATGGGTGACAAAGTTGTTTTGTGTGATAGGCTGGTTGAGAGAAAATTCTATGAAACGTATACGCGAATTGGATTTTAGGGCCATGGAATCGGTTTTCGACTCTGTTGGCAACTTCATGATGAGGACTGTGATAGAGAGGCGTTCATCTCTATCAGTTAGAAGCTTAGCGATCTCAATAGTTGATACTAAGTGACCCATTCCTGGAATAGGAATGAAAACAAGCTCTGCTCTCTTTGTTTCTACCATTTTTTCTGTTCTTCAATTAAAAGGGAGGCTCTATTTACTTGGCTCAGCAGCTTCTACAAGATTTATACATGTATATTCTTGGAGATCACTCATAGAGGAGACTTCTGTGCTCTTTCACTTTGTATATAATTAATATATCTTGGAGATCAAGAATGGCGATGACGTAATGGCTTTGCTGGTAATCTTGATTTTGTGTGCTTTACATTTGTTTATTTTTTTCCACAGTCCACAGAATTATTTATGCCTTTCTACGTCCGGACTAGCTTCCATTGACTTGCATCCAGTGATCATATACTAAAAAACAAAAAGTTTAAGATTAAAATTAGGACTGTGCTAATGACCTGATGCGCCCAGTATATATCTCCCCCTAAAAAAAACAGGGGCACCAACTGACACTCCCCTACATATCTCCCCCACCACCTATTGAACAGGGCCTCCTCCTTGCTCAAATGGATTATAGATCTATTCTTAAAAGAGATATGCTATTTGTGTAGAAAATGTGCTGTCAAAATTAATACAGATAACATTTGGTAGTTTTTGTTGAGCAATGGAAAAAAAAAGGACAAAAAAATGGTTTGTACATAATGGATTACCCCTTCTCACATAATGTGTGGGATCCGCGTGTATTTAAAAATTTCGACAATGTAATCCTCATTCCCATTGTGAGTAGAATTTAAAAAATTTCGATACATATAACATAATCCTTAGGATTTTGCTACATTATGAGGCCGCTTGGGCCTAGCAATAAAATAACCATAAAAATTATGGACTGTTCTATGGGTACATAATTGTATCCATATCGGTGTCCATCCCCTACCCATAGCATTTTCCTAAAATTATTAGCGTTTATTGGGAACTAGGACGGGTTCAAAGATAGCTGCCCACTTGCCTTTCATGTTTGGCAAAAAAAATAAAAAATAAAGAGGATAGTTTTTCTGTAAGTTGAGGACCACAAAAATTCACACTGTGAATCTCGCAGCTTATAAGTCAAATAAGGAAATTTGCAGCTTATATCTTAACTTATTTGAAGTATAAGTAGCAAATCCACTATATCCACAATCATGAGTGAGAGATCTCATCACAAGTTAGAGCTGTCCAAAAGTCCCGAATCTAACCGGACCGAATCGAGCGGTTCTTCATAAGTTAAATACCCGAACGAATACCCGAATCGAGAACCGATGGGTTTGGATCGGGTCTTGGGTCTAGACCAAAAATCGAAGAACCGATTAAGAATCGAAACTAGATAATTTTTTTTATTTTTTTAATGAATTAATTAAGTTATTTTATTTTTTCTAAATAAAATAACAAATTAATTAAATAAATCAGATCAGATCATTTCATAATTTTAATTTTAAAGCCCATTAGCCCATTTTAATATTAATATCTACTTTTTGATATTTGTATACATTGAATTAATGTTATTCGACAGCTGGTTATTTATATATTTTTAAATTTGGCTACGTTAATTTGTAAAAGTTACGAATGAAACGTCATTAGTTATATTTATGTAGTGTTGCTGTAAATGTTAAAAAATTTAATTATGGTACGAAATCGAACTGAACCGAACTCGAACAGTTCCATAATTATATTTGGACCCGACGGTTCCATTTATTAAATACCCGAAAATTTTAGAATCGAATTGATTCGAACCGACCCACGGACAGCCCAAATTTATGTTTTGTTTATATCTGTTTGTATCTTTTGGCAGTCTTGGAAGGGTCGATTAGTTATTAAAGCAAGGTTTGAAAAAGGTTTATTGTTTTAGGGATGGTGAGTATGAAATTAGAGATTTCGCTTTTGGATCGCAACATCAATTTTTGTTATGGCAGATTTTTGTTTGGACGTTGGAGGGGAAGCAACATAAGGAGTTGTGATCTTATTGTTCTTGGGGATAATTCGAGCAAAATTGTTAACGCGGATGAAGTTAGTTGTGAATTTGATAATTTTGTTGTTCATGGTGATTCGAGTAAGTTTGGTTCCCAATGTAATTCTGCTAGTAAGTAGTGTTTGATTCAGTTCAGAGTTGCTAAGTATGCCCGAAGGGATATGGTGGAAGAGGTTGAGTAATTTTATGGTGTGTTTTATTTGGAGAATTTTGTTGGAGTTAGAGAGTTATGTTTTATTTATTGCAATGGGATTCGTGTTGAGGTGGAGTTTGTTAGAATTGGGTTGTCACGAATTCTTGTTGGGCACTTGATTGAAAATACTATTGAATGAGTATTAGGAGTTGATAGTATACTTGAAGATGTCTTGAAAGAGTCAAATGTGAATTTGAGTCCTATTTTATCCAAATTTCTCATTTATTGATCTTACTCATTGTATTGGGATTTCACTTTATATTAAACATAAATATACGATGTACAACACATATTGGAATTGATCAATTGTCCAACTTATTAGTTTGGACCAAGAAGATCCCTCGTACTCCTTTGCTATTGATTATATTGAATTCTCCGCCTCTGCCCATGATTTTTTCAGATTGAGTTTTCACGTAAATCTTGTTTCTTTGTGATATATTATTTTCATATTTCTCATATTATTCTCGTCTTTATTATTTGACCCGATTTCAACAAATTAGTATTAGAGCGATTATGATATCTTGGTTGTTTCTGACAAGTGGTATCAGAGGGCAAATAATGAATTATGATATTCTACTATTAGATCGCAATACAAGATTCTCTTTAGGCAAGTAAAGATGCGAGCAATACTTGCTTGGATGGATTTTGACGATACATCGTTGGGATTGACAAGATGTCCACAACTTGGACTATGGAGAAGAAACAATGGAAGGATCGAAAGGCCCTTTCTCAAATACATCTTCATCTTTTAAATAATATTTTTCAGGACATTTTGAAAGAGAAGTCAGACGCTGCATTATAGTTAAAATTGAAAAAATTGTGCATGACAAAGAGTCTTACTAGCAAATTGTATCTGAAGCAACGTATATATTCTCATTGTATGACAGAAGATACATCTCTTGAGGATCACCTAACTATTTTTAAAGAAATGTTATTGATTTGGAGACCTTGGAGATCAAATATGATGAAAAAGACTTGTGATTTATTTTGTTGTGTTCACTACCCGCCTCATACATGTCTTTTAGAGAAACAGTTTTATACAGTTATGATACTCTCACCATCGAAGAAGTCTACAATACTCTATATTCAAATAAGATAAAGCATCTTGTAGCATATGAGGATCATGGAAATGATCTCATTACTCATGGTGGTCGTTCGATGGGCAAATCAAAATTTAATTTCAAATTTTATAATTATTGCAAGAAAAAGAGGCACTTGGAAATTGATTGTTATAAGTTGTAGAATAAATTTAAAGCAATTGCAAATCAACGATCAGAAACTTCAGGAAAAACAAGTATTGTAGAAAATCCTAGTAGTGATGGAGAGCTTCTACTTATATCAAGCTACAATTCCAAACCCAATAAGACTTGGATTTTGAATACAACTTGCACTTTTTATATGCCACCAAATCGGGAATTGTTTTCAACGTATTAAGAAGTTTCAAAAGGCATGTGATGACCGGTAATAACATACATTATCCAACAGCTGGTATTGGTCGGTCATAATAAAAATATTTGATGAGACAGTTAGAACACTTGATGCAATGAGACACGTTTCAAATCTGAAGAAAAATCTTATTTCCTTAAGTATTCTTGGTTCAAAAGGGTACATGTACATTCTTGAAGATAGAGTTCTGAAAGTTATCGAAAGGGCCAGTATTGTGCTGATGGGACATACAAAATCCCATTTATATATCTTATAGGGTAATACAACTTTTTTTAGTAATCAACATATTTTAAAAACTCAGGTGGATTTATAGTTGGCTTATGTACCGTTAGAGTCTAATCTGGAGTCTTCTTTTAAGAATACATCTCAGTTGAATTTTGAAGATATGGGTAAATCCATCTTGCCACCATTATTGTCATTGTCATCATATTCAATTATTAGAAATAGACCCATTTTTGGCCACAAGGTTCCACATAGGTATAATTTTCCTGATTTTGTTGATGGTTTGAATGCTTTTAAGAGTGTTGATTCTAGTCAAGATTATTCTTTTGATACATTTAGTTGTGATTCGGTTACATGGCTCATTGCAGTCTTGTTTGGTGGTCATTAGATCACTTTTGCCCCTAGTTGGGGTCGCAGAGGTGGAAAATACTTCTAGTTGAAATTGTTGATGCAGAAGTTCGTTTGTGCTTCCATTGAAGTGTTCGAGTTTATTTCTCGCAGTAAAATTTGTCTCCAGGTGGAGAATTTTTAAAATCTTGTTCATTGTGGTGGGATTTGTGTTGGGGATTATTAGAGTTTAAGTGTGATCCGAATTTTTTGTTGTAAATAATTGGGTGAGCTAATTAAAGTACACATTAAGAAGAATTCTATTTGGAATGTCTTTGGAATCCTATTCAAGTTTATATGACGAATTCTAATTGAAATTATACTTGGAAGTCCATTGAGAGTAGGAATTTATGTTGGACTTGAAGAGGGCTTTGTGATGAAGAAAATCAAGTATTTGGAGTAAATGACTCGAGAGTGTGTGCCGGAAGAAAATTGTCGGGCGCTGCGACGTCCACAAGTGGCGTCGCGGCTCCATCCCTTCCGCCTCCCTGGATTGTTTTCGTCTCTTTTTTTTCGTTTTGGACTTCATTTTGGCATTCTATTTCAACTACAGTTTTACTATAAGGGTTTGGACATCTTGTTATGAACCAACTAAGATACTAGAATTGCTCAGATATCAGTTGTTGGAAATACGACCAAATAACTAAATACGAAAATATTATAAGTAATATGAAAAATAATGAATCACAAAGAAAACAAGATTTTCGTGGAAACCCAAATTTGAGAAAATCACGGACAGATGCGGAGAATTCAATATAATCACTAATAAGGAATTTCAAAGAATCTTTTTGGACCAATAACTAATTTGACAATTAGTCAATTTTAATATGTGTTGTACACCACATATTTATAATCAAAGAATTCCTAACATACTAGAAAAATTAATATATGAATAGTTTAATATAAGACGAAGTCCCAATACAATGTGTAAAACCAATAATGGAGAATTTGTGATTAAATAGGAGTCAGATTCACCTTGGACTAAGACATCTTCAAGTCTATTATCAACTCTCATACTCATCCAACAGTATTTTCAATCAAATACTAAACAAGAATTCAAGTGACAACACAATTCTAATAAATTCCACTTTGACACGAATTCTATTGCAAGAAATAAAACTCAACTCTTTAACCCCAATAAAATTATCCAAACAAAACACTCCACCAAATTACTCCATCTCTTCCACCATACTCCTCCAGACATACTCAGCAACTGTGAACAAATTCCAATCCTAGCATATCGACAGAATTATCTTTTGCGCAAAACTTGCTTGTATTATCCCATTTATTACCAGCTCCAGCCGAGTCACCAAACCTACTCGAATCATCACGAGCACTTCCAACTCTACCTGAGTTGTGAAACCTACTCAAATCACCACAAGCAACATGATTAACAAGATCACAACTAAATCCACTGAGCTACATGAAAGTTCTTCAATATCATTGCTTAAATCACCATAAGCAACTCGATCACAACCAACTCTACCTGAGTTACCGCTTATCGAACCATAAACTACAACTGCATCCAAAGTGATCGTTGAACCTTCCAAGATATATTACCGATCTTTATATTACTTCTCTTCTAGCATCCAAACAAAAAATATGCCATAACAGAAAATCTTGTTGCGATCTAAAATCATAATCTCAAATTTTATAGTTGACATCCCTGAAAAAATTGACATTGTTCAAAAATTGTTTAAATAACCAATTTGGACATTCCTAGAATCGCTAAAAAACCTTCAGCTCTGATATCAATTTACTGAGAATCCGACAAATAAATTAAAGACGAGAATAATATGAGCAATATGAAAATAATAGATCACAAAGAAAATGAGATTTATATTTAAAGCCAAATTTGGGAAAATCACGAACAAAGGTGGAGAATTCACTATAATCAATAGTAAGGAGTTATAAAGGATCTCTTTAGACCAATAACTAATTGTACAATTGATCAATTCCAATATGTGTTGTGCACTACATATTTATAACTAAAGGATCCTTGACATAGTTGGAGAATTAATACATGAAGAGTTTAATATAAGGTGAAATTCCAATACAATGGGTAAAACCAATAATGGAGAATTTGGGATGAAATATGAGTCAAATTCACATTGGACTCCTTCAAGTCTACTATCAACTCACAATACTCTTCTAACAGTATTTTTAATAAAATGTTAAACAAGAATTCGAGTCACAACCCAATTATAACAAACTCCACATTGACACAAATTTCATTACAAGGAATAAAACTTAACTCTTTAACTTAAAAAAAATTCTCCAAAATAAAACACTCCACCAAATTACTTCATCTCTTCCACCATGCCCCTCCTGGCATACTCAGTAATTGTGAACAAATTCCAATCCCTGTATACTAGCAGAATTACCTTGCGCGCAAAACTTGCTTGAATCATCCCATTCGTTACCAGCTCCAACTGAATCACCAAACTTACTCGAATTATCACGAGCACTTCCAACTCTACCAAAGTTGTCAAACCTGCTCAAATCACCACAAGTAACATGATTAATAAGATCATAACAAGCTCCACCTAAGTTAAATAGAAGTTCTTTAGTATCATTGCTCGAATCACCACGAACAACCCGATCACAACCAACTCTACCCGAGTTACTGCTTATCGAACCATAAGCTGTAGCTGCATCCAAAGTGATCGTTGAACCTTCCAAGATATATTACCGATCCTTATATTGTTTCTCTTCCAGCATCCAAACAAAAATTATGCCATAACAAAAAAATCTTTTTGCAAGAATTGCCAAAAAAACCTTCAGCTCTGATACCAATTTGTTGAGAATCCGACAAAATAATTAAAGACAAAAATAATATGAGCAATATGAAAATAATATATCACAAAGAAAACAAGATTTACGTGAGAATCTAAATCTGGGAAAACCACGAACAGAGGTGGAGAATTCACTATAATTAATAGTGATGAGTTATAAAGAATCTCTTTGGACTAATAACTAATTGGATAATTGGTCAATTCCAATATGTGTTGTACACAACATATTTATAACCAAAGAATCTCTAACACATTAGGAGAATAAATACACGAAGAGTTTAATATAAGGTAAAATAAGAATATAATGGATCATACCAATAATGGAGAATTTGAGATGAAACTAGAGTCAATTCACCTTGGACTCCTTTAAGACATCTTCAAATCTACTACTAATTCCCAATACTCCTCTAATAGTATTTCAAATCAAATACTCAACAAGAATTCAGGTCACATTTCAATTCTAACAAATTCCACCCTGACACGAATTCCATTACAAAGAATAAAACTCAACCCTTCAATTCCAACGAAAATCTCCAAACAAAACACTCCGCCAAATTACTCTATCTTTTTCACCATGCCCCTCTGGACATACTCAGCAATCTTGAACGAATCTCAAGCCATGCTTACTAGCAGAATCACCTTGTTCGTCTAACCTACTCGAATCATGTCGTTCATTACCAGTTCCAGTCGATGATCAAATCACCACGAACACTTCCAACTCCTCTTGGGTCGTCAAACTTACTTGAATCAGCACGAGCAACATGATCAACAAGATCACAACTAGCTCCACCTGAGCTACTGAGAAGTTCTTCAATATCATTGCTCAAATCACCACGAGCAACCCAATCATTACCAACTTTGCCTGAGTTATCACTTATCAAACCATAAACTGCAGCTGCATCCAAAGTGATCGTCGAACCTTCCAAGTTATATAACCGATCCTTACATTACTTCTCCTCCTACATCTAAACAAAAAATCAGACATAACAAAAAATATTATTGCGATCCGAAAGAGAAATCTCAAATTTCATAATTATCATCCTTGATCTTGTTCAAACCTCACTTTAATAACCAATCTGAGCCTCCCAAGAAACTTAAATAAAAAAAAAAAAAAATTGATACCACTTGTTATGAACCCACCAAAATACAAGAATTGCCTTGATACCATTTGTTAAGAAATTAACAAAATAATTAAAGACGAGAATAATATAAGTAATATGAAAAATAATGAATCACAAAGAAAACAAGATTTATGTGGAAACCCAAATTCGAGAAAATTGTGAGCAGAGGTAGAAAATTCACTATAATCAATAGTAAGGAGTTGCAAAAGATCTCTTTAGACCAATAACTAATTGGACAATTGGTCAATTTTAATATGTGTTGTACACCAAATATTTATAGCAAATGAATCTCTAGCATACTAGGAGAATTAATACATGAAAAATTTAATATAAGGCGAAGTCTCAATACAATGAGTAAATAAAACAGTAGAGAATTTGTGATGAAATGAGTCAAATTCATTTTGGAATCCTTTAAGACATTTTCAAGTCTATTATCAACTCACAATACTACTCCAACATTATTTTCAATCAAATACTAAACAAGAATTAGGGTCACAACACAATTCTGATATCACTTGTTAGAAACAACCAAGATATCAGAATCGTCTTTGATACTAATTTGTTGAAATCGGGCCAAATAATGAAGACGAGAATAATATGAGCGAAATAATAGATCACAAAGAAAACAAGATTTAAGTGGAAACCCAAATCCGGGAAAACCACGTGTAAAGACGAAGAATTCACTATAATCAATAGCAAATGAGTACAAGTGGTCTTCCTAGACCGAACTAATAAGTTGGACAATTGATAAATTCCAATATGTGTTGTACACCACATATTTATAACCAAAGAATCCATAACATATTAGGAAAATTAATACATGAAGAGTTTGATATAAGGTATAGTCCGAACACAATGAGTAAAATCAATAAAGGAGAATTTGGGATGAAATAGAAGCCAAATTCACTTTGATCTCTTTCAAAACATCTTCAAATCTACTACCAACTCCAAATACTCCTTCAACAATATTTTCAATCAAATATTGAACAAGAATGTAACAGTATCAATATAAACAACTCCCAAATGTTCTTTATATCATGACTAGGATTCATGAATGTACTCCTTTAGCTTTTACACTGTACTCTTCATCCCCGACCAGATAAGTTTTACTTCTATTGTACCTTATAGTTCAAGTCGAGTCTTTTCCTAGTTTTGTATTATGTACTATTTTCATTATTGATGAAACAAGTCATTTAGCGAGATTGAATTAAAAATTAATAAAGAAAAAAAGGAACACGGAGGGGTTGGGGTGGGGGGGGGGGTGTGATCTTGACTTTTTCTATTCACATTTTCATTTTAGTTAGCAAAACCTAGCCAGCTAGTTTTGAAATAAAGGGGCAAATGGGTATATATAGTGGTTTGCCAATTTTATCAGTATTTAGACTAATGAGAGATCAAAATAATTGAAAGTTGTGTGTTCCAGCGTTAACACACCTCTTAAAATCTTACCAACTTGTTAAGATTAATCTAGTCAGAGCAAAAGCATCCTATTTGGGAGCATGTTTTGCTTATAGTATATATTTTTAAATAAAATAATTTCGGAATTTTTTAAAATAATATCATTGTTCATTTCTGTCAATAAAACTAGAGCAAACCCTAGTTATGATTTTTTTGAACGTAGGTATTGAACAATGAAGGAATTTTTAGGGATGTTATTTTGGCCGGCGCGAATGTCAAATTCATAATGTGGACATATTTTAAATATTGAATATATAATAAATGAAATTGGATGCAATGTTCTAAATTTCTTGCAATATTCTCCCATTAGCTCGGTTTTTTTATTTTTTATTTTTATTTTTGCATATATAGATGTATTTAAATAAGGGTGTATACCCTTAGAAATAATAGGTGTCTTTGAGCTACATTATTTTGAAAGAATGTATTCTGGAATAGTAGATTGATGGAATGTGTGGTTGAAAAAGAAGGAAAAATTATTGATGTGATGAAAAAATTATTTTATTGAAGAATGTGTGGTTGAAAATGAGTAGAAAAATGAAAAAGAAAATTTTAATGTGTACCANTTCGTTAAAATTGAAGGCTAAAGTAAATTGATGTAGAATATGTGGTTAAAAAAGAATGAAAAGTTATTGATGTGATGAAAAATATTATTTTATTGAAAAATGTGTGGTTGAAAATGAGTAGAAGAATGAGAATGAAATTTTAATATGTACCAAACATGGACATTTATGTTCCATTTACAATTTTATATTTTTGTAATCACTCCTCTTTTACGCATTATTTGAAAAAACTGATCATATTGGATTGCTATGAAATCTGCAACCGTCATTTTAAAAAGTTTAGCAATTAAAACTCGGACAATTTAAAGTATAATGAGTAATCAAAGACGCGTTTCAAAGTATAGTGAGTAATGAAACATGACTTACTAGCGTGGACTTTTCCTTCTTCATGATTAGCCATTCAAACATTGATGGGGCGCCACATGTGAAAATCTCAAATTTAATTCATTATCGTCCCATTTATAATTAGTTTTGATTTCGTTAGTTAAACTTTAGCCGACGATGAAAAATATCGTTCATCATGTGAAGATTGGTGCATTTCTCATGTCGATCTCGTGAATAGTGTATTTTTGAATCAATACTAAAATGTGGATAAAATGTGATTTGAGTGTTTATAAACAATTTATGAATATGAGCAATACATATGCTTATTTAACTTATTTATGAAATTATTTACGGTTACTGAACTCATTTTGAAATTTAATTGAGTTACTAAACTTCATTTTGTTTCACTCGAGACAATTATATTTTAGGGCGTGTTCGTTATAGCTTAAAATTCAATTAAAATTGAAAATATGGTCGTTATTGGATTCCACTAATCTAATAAAAGTCAACGGTAACGGTTAATTTTTCAATTTTAATTCGATTTTAATATCTATCGAACACGCCCTTACATTAATTATCACATAGCACGACAATATGGATTATCGACTACGTAGGATAATTTTGTCATTAAGGTGCTAAATTGGAGTGTGGTCGACCAAATATTGGTCTTGGTCGTACCAAACAAAGGTGTACAAGTTGGGAGTATACGGCACGTAAGTTAATGATAGGCGGATAGATTAATGAATGAAATGCTATATTCTCTTTCATCTCAGTTTCTACGTTTGACCTGTAATCTAAAGGTAGTAGAGAATGTGATGTGTTTTTATATATAGTCCCTGTTTGGTACGTATTAAAATTTTCGTTCTCATTTTTTTACTCATTTTAATCATAGATTCGTCAGTAAAATAATATTTTTCATCACATTAATAACTTTTTTTTTTCAACCACACATTCTTCATCAATCTACTATTCCAGAATCCATTCTTTCAAAAAATGTGGATCAAACACGCCCATAGTAATTAAAGGAGTAATTGATTGACCTTTACACTTCAAAAAGTTGCAAGAAATTCAATATTGAAATCTCTAAAGTCCAAGACATTTTCTAGCATCTAGGAGAAGAAAACGTTTTCATTTTCGATTGAGATGCTTGAGCTACTAGAATATCCTCGCAACTCTAATTTTCAACTTGTAGTGAATTTAAATTTATTTCTCAATTTAAGTATGATTTACATGGAAAGTGAGCAATAATTGCATTCTACAAATACATTGTAAGGACGAGGAACGTTTAATGTAATTGTTGAGCTTGAAGTGAGGTAAAGTCCGAGCCTTGATCCATCTTGACCTTATCATACAACGAATGAGAAGATCAAGTG